>JAJOZX010007384.1:45000-52500 GCA_023014485.1 Bathynomus jamesi
ATTCTATGGGGGCACTCGGGAAACTGTGTTTAATGGGTTAATTGTAATAAAGTCACTGTGTTGGGGGCCTATCAAAGAGGGACAGCTCCGATTTACAACATTGTGAGCTACACAGACGGATGAAGCGTCCCATGACGAGTCAGAAATAGTGCTAACTCTCTCGACAAGTAGTAATCAGCCTATGATTCGTGAAAGCAATGTCCTCAGCGTATGTCAGTTAAAAAAATTATCAACCATAGGTTTCATTCGCTTAGAACACTTCTTTTTTTGTCCTTTTACGTTTAACGCCACGTGTTGGTAACCCCTCATCATCTTCCCGCCGCCACATATTTTTCTCTTTGCATCTTTGATGATTTCGTCCCGTGTACGTTTTAAATGTTTTTTTAGAGCTTCTTTAGGTTTAGCTCCACTCATTATGTCTTCTACCGTGTTGAAACCTGATTGTAACGCTTTCCTCCCGAGGTATCTGGCCTCCCTCTTCAACAATGGGACAGCTGTGCGTAGTATGGTTGAAAAAAAATGGATCCAAGCCCACTCCCACGCTGATATCTCACCCCTCGACAGACTGTGAAAGGCCTTCGGGTCATTATAACTGAATGCGACGAAAGTGTAGCTTCAATGTTAAGCTCCCATCACCTAATGGAAATTTTTTTCCCTCAATCGTTCTTATATATATTGAGATATTGGTTAATAGATTAGTCGCAACATTCACTTAATGGTGCTTGTCACATGTAATGCTCAAGCTCTTCCCTCTATGGTTGGGAATGTGTGAAATGAGCAACAGACGCCCCTAGGTATCCCCAACAAATTGATGCTCCACGATATTGCTGTAAATATAGCACATGTCTGGGGGTGGATAGCCAACACCCAATTTCAACTGATACATTAAGCTGGACAAGTCATGTTGTGCCTCGTGAAAGGTATCTCTTTGGAACGCTGCTCCATATCGGCCCTCGGTTATAATTTGGAACAATCCTTTGTCTTTAATATTTCTATTATCCTCTGATTTTAGAGTCAGGGCATGTGCAGGGGTTTCTTTGTTTACGATTTCGTATACTAAATCAGCCGTAAGATTTGAACTTTTTAAACTCCTGTTTAAGTCTCCCACAACATCATCGGCCGCACCATAACGACCCGAGCCTAGTGTTACTACTGTAGTGTAATACAGGGCCTCCCCACTCCGGGTGGCACGCATGGTTTCATCCCTAATTACCCCTGCCTTTTCATACTCATCACGATCTCTAAGAACCGTAAAAACGGGTTCTTTATAATCAATACTTAAGAAGCTGGTGGATAGCTGAATTTCGCATAGCCCCACCTCATACGAATCACGTTCCAATTCAATGAGCCCATGGAGTTCTGTTACAAAGTTGGCTAAGGTATTGTTAGGATGTACAGACAGAGAAGAGGACGGGAATGCGACAGAGAAGTGGTTAGACGCCATGTTGTATACTATTTAAGCTTCATTATTGCATCAGCTTTTATATAGGTGTTGAAATTTTCTGGGACCCTAGCCATTTCACCAGATACATTTTTCTTTACCTAAACCTCTGCTGCCTAAAATTTTTTCAATTTTAAACACATTTTTTCCTAAATTAAATGTCACTTTCTGCAACTCCTCGCGGTAAAAGCCTCCTGCGATTTCTTCCCCATTCAAATCTTCAACGTAATACAGCATTATCTTACCTTTAGGTCTCATAGCCCTAACTTTAAAAATCTCACATGTCCATCCATGCTCAAATCCCTTCGCGAATTTATTTCCCGAACGCGATAGCCTTTCATAATCATTGATTTTGAAACGTGTAGAGTGTGGCGGTGCTCTTCGAATATCTCTTCTCACCTCACACTCTGTGTGCGTACCTCTTTCTAAAACCTCGTTAGGTGTTGCCCCAATCGCTCGATGGTGTGAACGGTTGTATGACGAGGCCAGTAATCCCAGAATGTTTATATATATCTGTGTTTTTGTGTAAAATAGCGATGCATGCGCTCCTTTATGGTACGTTGAACTCTTTCAGCTAAAGAGGCCTTATGCATAGAATTGCTAATGTAGTAGCTGATATTAAACTTTGCCAACATGTTCTGAAAAGCTCGGCCTATAAATTCTTTCCCCATATCCGTACAAAAATAGCCTGAAACCCTGTTTTTTTTCAACATCAGCGTTTTGATAGCTTTAGCAACTGTTTCAGGCGATTTATTTTTTAGAGGAAATAGCCACAGATATCTAGAGAATACATCTATTATGAATAGGATGTAGCGATAGCCATCATTATATACTGAGTATCTTTGCATGTCTGTTAAATCCGCTTGCCAAATAGAATCAATCGAAGCCGCTGTTGTCCTGGCTATTTTAAACCTTTTTCTCATCGGCTTATGAAGTGTATAAGCATCTTGCTCCCGCAAAAACCTCTCAACATCTTTTTTCCCTACTCCATCACTATAAACATCTCTGTACAATCTATCAACACCGCCATAGGAGACTGGGTTAGAAATGTCATAATCGCATTTTCTTAATATATTAGCCATTTGCGTATTTTAGAGGCATGCAGATAGGGTTGGCCGTTGTTGTTTGGTCTCTTCTTTCTCCTCGGCTCAAAGTCTTTTAACCTATTCAGATTTCCTATCAATGTTTTGGGGACATTTATTTGTTGTAGTCTTGCTTTAATATGCTTCCATCCTGATGGTGAGGGCCTGTCCCACTTTCTCACCAGATCATGGACAATGTCAACGATATTCGAGCCCTGTACCCAGTGCTGGGCAAGTTTCGCACACCTTCCGAACCTCCGCACATTCGCACTGTGCGGAAGCGCGAAATGGTGTGCGGAGGTGCGGTGTGCGGTCACCTCGGTAAAAAGGTGCGGAGGTGCGGGTGCGGAAGGTGTGCGGATTGGTTCGCACACCAGTTCGCACACTTGAACTTTAGAATTTTGTCAACTATTGACCAGTCAGCATCTCTAATTTAGTGTATTGTATTCTAGTAATTTTCTGACCTCTCATAACAAAAAAATGACTATTGTATTAAAACTTTATTTTCACAATTAAATATTAAATAAAAGTTTATAAAAGTATTAATATATTAATGGAAACTTATATATTTCCTTGCGATAAAACTTTATATATGTAAATAGGGTGCGGGTGCGGTTGTTCGGAAGTGCGGGTGCGAACCTCCCATTTGGTGTGCGGTTGCCCAGCATTGCCTGTACCCCTTGTTCCTTCAACAATGACCTCGCCTGTATCGGTCCACTGCATGATGGGGTCCTCACTCAATAGATTATAAAGACTTAAGCCTTTATTCCTCAATGTATGTGGGAGGCTGCTTTTTAATACATGCGCGATGTGTGGCGTTCCGTTATTCTTTCGTTGGTCATCTCTAACGTCGGCCTCAGGTCCTATGTCGCCATACTCATCGTTGCTCGCGCTGTCTCTAATAACCACGGGGATCTCTGTCGGATCCTTATAATCTTCGTACTCGTGAAAAAATTTCTGCAGAGCCTCTTGGTATAAGATCATTTTCTCATCAGGTGACTTTTCACTGTTTAATAGGCCTATCAATTCGCTTTCCATTCTTTTAAGCTTGCTTTTACGGGGTTCTAGAACCGTGTCTGGACTCTTTGAACTTTGCAGTGAAGCATACACCTCGTGCTGAATCACTATCACTTTCTTCATTATATTAATCTAGTCAGTAAAGGTCCCAAAACTGAAAATAAGATGGGGAGGAATGATCCCCCTCTTTGTACAATAATTCACTTTTTCTTCCCACAGTTTGACTCTTACGAGCGAGCGTACGTATTATGTTCTTGTAACGACGTAGGCGAACCATCTGAGGGGATTTCATTGGTACATTACATTTTAAAACATTAAGGCAGATTTCACAGATGCATTTTAAAAAGTCCGAGTCGATATTTTTAACAAACATCTGCTGCAATGCCCGGGGCAATCGATGATAGATTTTTATTAATTCACGGTATTTCTTTAGCCTATTTGTCATTCTGGAATATACACCGTTTCAGGCTCGTTTGGGAATATATTTGTTCTTAGAAGCACCCGTTTAGTAAACGTGTTTCGCGGGTGAAGGTCACAAAGCAAATATCCGTAACGTTGACTTGTAGCTTCTTTATAAACTTTCAAAAACTCCTTACGCTGATTCGGGAACATTTGACTGGCTAATACCCCAATTTGTGACACATCTCTACGTTGCGCGAATAAGACTAGGTATTGTGTATTTAATGACACCGTGCATGTATCTATTTTTGAAAAATAGATTCTGATTGATGAATACGCTTATGTTAAGATGGTGGGAGAACATTGTAAATGTCTCGGCAAACGTTTTATCCATTTCCAATATGAGATCGTCAATTACAATGACTGTATGCTCATTTCCCTTTAACGAATTAACATCATATACGCCTTTGTGAAACAAAATATCATCTTGGTACTCGTTGAACACTGACTGGTACGTCGAATAGCACCATATTACTTTATGCACAAATTTTGAAACATCTCCCCCTTATCTTTAATGATTTTAAGCATAAACACAGTTTTACCACATCCTGTAGGTCCAGATATAATACATGTGGACGGGCTCGTGAACCTGAATTTTCCTACAGATTCCATCTCTAACAAGTCACACGTGTAAGTGGAACATTCACAAAATATAATAAAAATTTAAGTGATGTTCATTATATTCTACAATCTTATTTTTCTTCTTCCACAGAACCGTGAATGACGACGATGTACAGCACCCCATCGTCAATATTATAGACGACCCCGATGACAGTGTAGTTGTGGTTACAGACTCACCCCTGCTGACGAACCCTCACCAGCGATACCTCCACCACGTGGCAGTTCAAAGCGGAGGCATGATGATGAAAAACCTTCCACGTCAGGTATAAAACGTGCCAGGATTGCACCGGTTTCTAGACCCCCAGTAGTAGAGCCCCAGCCCTCTACGTCTTACGACACAACCTCCACACTAGCTCCCTCCTTAATTAAATTTGTACCCCCTTATTCCTGTTCAATTCCGGGCACATCCTCCACACCAGCAGTGTAGCGAACCCCATTTTATGAAACCTCTCTTTCAGTTTTTATTAGTTTCGTAACTTAATTCAATTTCTCTATCTTTTATCATTCTCTTTTTACACTCGTTTTCGCTGTACTATATAAAAACGGGTAGCACATGACCGAGACGAGGCGTCATTGTAATTTGGACCGCGCAAGAGACCGGGATAATTGTACACTTAATTTGCACTTTACTGACTTTTTATTTATACCGAAACACTTTTGACAAACGGGGTAATGCGAGGGGGGGAAATTAACGTTAACATTTTAGCCGGAGAGAGAGAGAGAGACCCGAAATAATAGGTTAAATTTATAAATACACAAACACCTTATTTGGACGCTGTCCGATGACTGTCGTTTTTGGGCATTCTGCTTTTCTCTGCCTCTAGACCATTTCGTGGTGTTGCCAATTAGCCTTTTATAACCAAACAATTATTTAACATAATTACATTTCTTATTAAACATTATTATCTTTATTAAACAAACATTATTAAATTCTTATAAACAAAACATTTTAATTCTTAATTAGACATTACTACAGCACCTTCTCGTGCTGTAGAGGAAGGTATAACATTCGAAATGGTGCGCACCGCTAACCTCACCCGGCCCTGACTAGAAATCGGTACGTAGTCAAGGTTGACCCAGGAACTCTGTATAGCAACGGTGTTGAACACGGACTGCGGCGCGTATTTGAACGTATTGTGGAGGTTGACCTTCAGAACCGCGACAAACGTAAGTCCGGACAAGGTTGTCCTTCGGGTTCGGGACAGATGACGGGGATGTAGATGATTTTTGGATAGTAATACCATTCAGACGCTTGGCAGCTGTGGACATAAAATATATCTTGGCCCGTATAATGCAGACCTCTCAAAGTAGTGCAACCTTCAATATGGACAACTTCACGGTAGATAATGACAGAGTATTCCGTGTTGCTGGTCATAGTGCCACACCTTACACTCTTAACTTCAATTCGCGGGATATTTACAGAACGCATATAAACGCCGAGCGTGGTTGCGGCTTTATAGCAGTAGTCTTAGCCCATATGTTTACTGTACTAAATATCTGGGTCAAAAATATTTGGTTGCCTACGGTTGTGCAGCGTGCCCGTAAACTGGCTTCAGATTATAAGCTTGAGTTTGAGTGTAATATGGGTCCTGAAGAGCTGAGAAGGGTAGAGCAGGAAATGAATGTTCGTATAGTTGTATTTGGAACGGATGATCGTCGTAGGACTGTGTATGTTTTTAAAAGCTGTGAGAGAGATCGTACAAGACCTCTACTTATTTTAGGATTGTTAGGAACAATGTATATCCCCATCCGCAATATAAGGGACCTTTACGCTAGTTATGATAAAAGTCAAAAATATGGAAAACATCATGATTTGTGTAAGGGATGTCTCGCGCTTGCGGATGATATAGTGAAACATTGTAAGGAATGCCACATGGTATGTGAGCAGTGTAAAAGCTCCAAATGTGAAAGTCGTGTAGTTGAAGCTGAGAAGAGGGAATGTAATGTGTGCAGACGTACATTTGTCAATAATAAATGCTTTGAGGTCCATAAGTCAATTAACACTTGCAGGAAAATGAGAATCCGTGAATGTGGTATGTTTCATATGATGAATGATAACAATGCCCAACAAAAAAAAAAATTTTTGCTGCTCATTTAATTCTAAGACCTGTTTCTGGATAATATTGATGTGCTGATTTCAAAAATCACCTTAGATTTTGTCCATCACATCAGGTTTTCGTGCAATGCAATATGCCTATTTTGGGTGATCGATGAAGGGTGCTTATCAAAATTGATGATTTTTGAGACCTGTTAACAGCTGTTTTGCTGTTAAAATTTTATCTGTGGATAAGAAAACTGATGAAAGATCCGCAGTTCAGTAACTCAATGACCGAAACGGAGGCAAGAGCTTGGAATGCTTTTGTGGCAGTAGTTAAGAACTTCCTAGGAAACAAAGTCTGAAAATTATAAAGATCTTGTAAAGGATTTACTTGTAAACTTTCAGCAGTTGGGTTTAGTAGTATAGCCGCAAAAAGGTAGCGTGCAGAATGTTGCAAGAGAATGATCAAATGTTGCAAATGGGTGGGGTGTTGCAAAGGGGTGGGGTTGCAAAGGAGGGTGTGTGTGTGTGTGTGTGCAACAACTCAATGTTGCAAAAGGGGGTGGGGGTATGCAACAACTCAATGTTGCAAAGGGGGTGGGGGATGCTGCAGGTGCAACAAGGGGTCATGAAACTTGGAGGCGGCGTTATCCCCCAAGAGAAAGAAAGGAGAAGGAGAGAAAGGAAGAGAGGTGTTCACCTGGCAGGAGCCAAGTGCATAAGAAGACTTCAGCCGAGTAGGCGTTGTCTTATAAACTCCTAATCAGCCAGTTGGCTTAGAAGGAGCCAAGGGGGGAGGGGTACACCTGAAGGGGGAGAGGGGATGGATCTTCGGGGGGAGA
>JAJOZX010007384.1:55000-162500 GCA_023014485.1 Bathynomus jamesi
TCTATGTAGTAATAATAATTAACCCCCGAATTTTCCAAAATTGTTGTGAAAGTGTAATGAAAAAGAACAGCTTCACAGATCATTCACACAATGCATACACTTATCTCGTGTACTCAGTGTACACCTCCCTCATTGTGTCCGACAGCACAGAAGCTCTTTCCAAAATTGTTGTGAAAGTGTAATGAAAAAGAATAGCTTCAGAGTTCATTCACACCATGGGTACACTTTTCTCGTGTACGCAGTGTACACCTTCCACATTGTGTTCGACACTATTTTTCTTCTACACTAGAGAATACACATCTGAAATCCACGGCTTGCACCGCTCAACTGAGTACGCAGGCGTAGAGATATCCCCAGGTAGTAACAGGAGTCACTTTTTTATGCGTAAATGGCTTGTTCAGGTTGAGTTGTCAGATACCACTTTTTATTTTAATTGTTCAGGTATACATTATTATGGAGAGTTGTCAGATACCACTTTTTTATTTTAATTGTTCAGGTATACATTATTATGGAGAGTTGCCAGATACCATTTTAATTGTTCAGGTATACATTATTAGGCTGCCAGATTGTGCCGCCATTTATTTAATTAATTCTTAAAAGTTAGCTTAGAATTCCGCTAGTAGGTTTAGAAGGGGTAACCAGCCATTTGATATAAATGTTTACAACCAAAAGAATTAAGTAAAACAACATTGCATCATTCTGTTTATTATAAATATATAGAAAATAAATATACATTTGAATGATCAATTTAAAATAATAATAATAATAGTTTAAGAAATATGAACGAGGAATATGCATATAATCAAAAAATATATCCGTCAATATAACAGTACAGGAGAAATATACATATATATATATATACACCCAATTATGGATATATATAGAAAATAAATATACATTGGAATGATCAAAAAACAAAACTAAGAAATAATATGACCATCAACATAGCAGAAATATATACACACAACTAAATAAATAAAATACATACACTTTATCTTCTACCGCGCAACATAAGAAATAATATAGCCATCAATATAGCAGAAATATATATATATACACATACACACACACACACACACACACACACACACACAAATATGTTAAATATATAAATACATTTCACTTTTTTTCAAAATACTAAACTCGCACTTAATCGAGTCTACAATTACATCATTATTGCTCTGCATTACGCAGTATACGCGGTTTAATAATATTTCACCGCTTAAAGTATAGGGAAACCTGTACTCGATATGAAGGGCCTTCATATCGTTCAGTACTATTTTTGTTCCTACTTTACAACCGGTTGGTAAGTTATCTTTAAATACGTCTAGAATACAATCAAAAGCACGCGCAGAGAGTTCATCGTTAGCCACATTATTAAACACAAGTTTATAAACACGCCTTTCCAATCGAGGGTTTATTTCTACCGACCCGAGCTTTTCAATCGTGAACTCATCTTCACTCAACATAGCGGCAATTGAAATAATCTTCTAAATCGTTACGACAACTGCTCGTTATATAAATTTCGGTTTTATTGTTTTAACACTCCCTGAATACGCACCAGACAGTTCCCGTCAGGATAAATTTCATGAACTAAGCACATTTTATAACGGTTTTATTGTTTTACCACTCACCATTTTCACAAACTAAACGTCTTCACACTCCGGTGCACTATTTGAGAGAAACATATGACCATATTTTTCCTTTTTATTTGACAGACGATACTCGTCTCTAAAGTCTGCTAAAAACTCACGCAGGGCACTAGCTACAACCTCACTACGAACCTCATCATGATATACATTAATATAGTGATAAAAATACTTAAGATTGTCCATGATGACGACATTTACATTTTCAACCGAAGTGTAAGAGTGCTCGGTATGGTGTAACATGATATAACACCGCTTTTCACACCACTCATCCACAAGACTCACTATCCATATCTGCTGTTTCTCTTCTGCACGCGTTGCTTCTTTTACTTCACGGTATATGTGAGACTTTATAAAGCTTAGCTCTACAGCATACTTCAATACATCGTCTGTGCAACGAAAGCCTACAACGCTCTCACCAGAATAACCATAGAGTATTTGTACATCTTGCTCCTTCGCACGATCCAATGCGGTTTTAAAAGAGGCAAAGGAGGGGGAATAGGAAGTTTTTCGGTATCCACCACATCTTGACACTTTGCTGAATACCATTTCATAAACGTTGAACAAGCAATATTAAAGGTAGCCATTTTCTTCGACGCGGGTGAATACACGTCTGAGCTCAAGGGCTTACTGCAATCAACTGACCACGCAGGGAATCCCAGGTAGTAGCATGACTCACGTTACTGGTCTTCCAGTGGGCGGAGCTTAGAACTTTCACCTGTGCACACACACACACACACACCACACACACACACACAAAGGAGAAAGCGAAACGCTAATTGAAACATGATTTATTTAATAAACGAAATATTCAAGTTATATATATTTACAAATACGTGTAATAAATAAGTTAACAATAGACACATCAAAGATTATATTCAAAGTATATATATATTTACAAATACGTGTGATAAATAAGTTAACAATTGAAATTATATTAACACAAGAAATAACAGAAAACAAGAAAAAAACAAATACATAGATTTGGTGATCACAAACAACAGTAACCTAATACTTTAAAGAGTGCATTCTATTAAATACTTTTAGCCTATGTTCACGAATTAATACCGGTTTTAAATTAGATTCACTTTCCTCAATTCGTCTTTGAAATCTTAATCTGTCCCGAGCGCACTCTTCCCATTGTCCCCTTCTACAGCAATCAGCAACGGAGTAAGTTAGAACGTTGTCACAGAATTTTACTTTTGGGGGGTTTGGTGCAACCCAAACGTTTCCAATTTCAACATTCCATCTTTGGTTCACGAATTTTAACTCTTCTACAATTTTGTCAACGCTGCGTCTATCATCACTTCCAAAGTCACTTTCATCAGTGCAAACAATGTTATGATTAGTCTCAGGATTTTTGAGGCAACTTTTTCTTTGTGCTGACAATGAACTGGATTTAATTGATGATGGTACATGGATCTGTTCCGATACTTCTGAATTATTCATATTTGATCGTTATATACGAGAGAATATACGACTATCAAATAAAACGGTAAATGAAGCAGTTGACGCTAATTCTATTTATTTGCTAAAGGAGGCCATACTATTATATATATATATATATATATATATATCATCCGTGATGTCGATGATGGGGTGCTGTATCTCGTCGTCATTCATATAAATATATAATTAGTTTATATAATACGCAACCTTAAATACAATTTCTTTTATCACGTAGTGAGTTACACTGTGCATGAATGAGTACGTACAAACTAGATTAATAAAAACGTTTTTACTAAGAATGTGTATATATATATATATATATATATATATATTTCTCCTCTACTGTTATATTGACGGATATATTTTTTTATTATACGCATATTCCTCGTTCATATTTCTTAAACTATTATTATTTTTAATTCTGTTTATGTAAATAGAATTCTTTAAATTCTTTTCATACGTTACAGGAAGTAAAATGATATGTCTGTCCAATTAAGGAGCTTTCAAATGTGGTGTTTTGTTACATGAAGACTTACGAGCAATTAATCAATATTGAAAGAAATTGTATTTAATGGTGACATCACGTTTTGATTAAAATAATTGTTTATGTTCGCAGAAATATTGATATTATTGGTTAGAATGTTTTTCTATAATAATGTTGCTAACGATGAACTCTCTGTGCGTGCTTTTGATTGTATTCTAGACGTATTTAAAGATAACTTACCAACCGGTTGTAAAGTGGGAACAAAAATAGTACTGAACGATATGAAGGCTCTTCATATCGAGTACAGGTTTCCCTATACTTTAAGCGGTGAAATATTATTAAACCGCGTATACTGCGTAATGCAGAGCAATAATGATGTAATTGTAGACGCGATTAAGTGCGAGTTTAGTATTTTGAAAAAAAGTGAAATGTATTTATATATTTAACATATTTGTGTGTGTGTGTGTGTATATATATATTTCTGCTATATTGATGGCTATATTATTTCTTATGTTGCACGGTAGAAGATAAAGTGTATGTATTTATTTATTTAGTTGTGTGTATATATTTCTGCTATGTTGATGGTCATATTATTTCTTAGTTTTGTTTTTTGATCATTCCAATGTATATTTATTTTCTATATATATCCATAATTGGGTGTGTATATATATATATATATATATATATATATATATATATATATATATATATATTTCTCCTGTACTGTTATATTGACGGATATATTTTTTGATTATATGCATATTCCTCGTTCATGTTTCTTAAACTATTATTATTATTTTAAATTGATCATTCAAATGGATATTTATTTTCTATATATTTATAATAAACAATGATGCAATGTTGTTTTACTTAATTCTTTTGGTTGTAAACAATTATATCAAATGGCTGGTTACCCCTTCTGAACCTACTAGCGGAATTCTAAGCCAACTTTTAAGAATTAATTAAATAAATGGCGGCACAATCTGGCAGCCTAATGTATACCTGAACAATTAAAATGGTATCTGGCAACTCTCCATAATAATGTATACTTGAACAATTAAAATAAAAAAGTGGTATCTGACAACTCTCCATAATAATGTATACCTGAACAATTAAAATAAAAAGTGGTATCTGACAACTCAACCTGAACAAGCCATTTACGCATAAAAAAGTGACTCCTGTTACTACCTGGGGATATCTCTACGCCTGCGTCTCAGTTGAGCGGTGCAAGCCGTGGATTTCAGATGTGTATTCTCTAGCGTAGAAGAAAAATAGTGTGTCGAACACAATGTGGAAGGTGTACACTGCTTACACGAGAAAAGTGTACGCATGGTGTGAATGAACTCTGAAGCTATTCCTTTTCATTACACTTTCACAACAATTTTGGAGAGCTTCTGTGCTGTCGGACACAATGAGGGAGGTGTACACTGAGTACACGAGATAAGTGTACGCATGGTGTGAATGAACTGTGAAGCTATTCTTTTTCATTACACTTTCACAACAATTTTGGAAAATTCGGGGATTAGTTAATTATTATTATTACTACATAGAAAAATTTGTCTTTGTGCATATCACTATATATATATATATATATAGTGTGTGTGTGTGCGTGCGCGTGTGCGTGATCCTCACTTTCTCTGACAAAAATGTGTGTGGTGCGCGCGCGCGCGTTAATTTTGAAAAATGCATAATAATAATAATAATATATCTTTCCAATTCAATAACAGAGATGATATCTATGAATATGACACCATACAAATTACGTGTAAATAAAAATAACGGAGTTGATAAAATATAAAACATTTTTTTATATAAAAGGTAGACAAACGCATGGAGAGCTAGAAGAGGAGGAATTGAGTCTTTGAGAGATAGAAAGTTCAACCCAAATTCCTTCTCGCCAGTTTGCGGTTTTAAAAGGCCTCGGGCTGGACCTTTCAGCTCGAACTCTTTGCTACCTGCACCATTCTCTCCTCGTCTGAACACAATGCTAAAACATTATTCTAAGAGTTAGATTCGTTTTAATAACTGAAAGAAAGTAAATAATTTCCAAAGAAGCTGAAAGTAAATGAGATGAGTGAAATGACATGAAAATGAAATGATATGAAAAGGCTTATATAAATTCGAAATTGATTCTTTCTCTATATATATATAAACTATAAGGAGAACGTGAAAAGTGCGTAATATTTTTTCTGTTTTTGAAACGCAAGAAAGGTTTGCCAAAAGAAAATAGACACAGTTAATGTGTTTATTTCTTTTGTGTGAAATGACATGAAAATGAAATAATATGAAAAGACTATTTTTTTCTTTTTGATACATAAGAAAGGTTTGCCAAAAGAAAATACAGTTAATGTGTTTATATCTTTTGCTGTTTATTATTTAATATAATTGTGTGTGTGTGTTAATTTTGAAAAATGTATAATAATAATAATATATCTTTCCAATTCAATAACAGAGATGTTATCTAAGAAGATTATGCCATAAAAATTTGCAAGTAAAGACATAATCAGTGCATTTAATAAAATATAATTTTATATACATTAGTAGCAAGGGACAAAATTGAAGGAGTCGAGCGAAGGATTCCCGAGACAGAGAGAGCAAGTTGACCCAGATTCCTTTCAAAAAGGCCTCGGGATAAACAGGTGTGATTCGTTCCTGGTTCAATTTCCTACTCGTCTGAACACAATGTTCTAAGAGTTAATATTTTGGATTCGTTTTAATAACTGAAAGAAGGTAAATAAAACGCCGTTTAAGTATCTTATATTGTTAATATTGGTTTTAATAACACTGGTCAACAAAGATTTTTCATCAGAGTAAAATTTGTGGTGGCTGGATAGCATTTTTCACGCTGATTCCAAAACTGCATTCAGATTTTTCCTAGCACGTATAGTTTTCAAGAAGAAGGCATATATATAACTACACAGATTTAACCATTTTAAATAGGCAAAATACTAATATTTCAACATTTGATTGTGTTTATTTTATTGTGTTAGTTTATTCATCTTATTTATTTCAATTATCTTAATTATACATCTTATGTATTTCAGGTGTGAGCTTTTACGTCTAGCAGCATTGTGATTCAGGCAACAACGCCGTGCTTTGTGTGTCAAAAGATCAGTCCAGTCCAAGAACTTGTTGTGTCAAGTTGGTGTATATTTTTTTGAATTTATAGTTTGCTCAGGTCAGTCAACATGCCTCGACAATGTAAGAATGACCCCGACAAGTTCTGTTTCGTATGCGGCCAGTTGACAACTAAAACAGCGACGAAGTATTACAACCGACATTAAGAAAATATACAAGCTATACTTTGGTTGCCATCTAGGTGACCAAGATAAACCATGGGCGCCACATCAAATCTGTTCTGGCTGTTCAAATGGATTACGTGATTGGTTTAACAAAAAGAAAGCTTCAATGCCATTTGCCATACCCATGATATGGAGGGAGCCGAGAGATCATCATGAAGACTGTTATTTTTGTAGTGAACTTAATGGGGTTTTCTGCCAAGAACAAACACCAGATTGTATATCCAAACTTGGATTCAGCACGTAGACCAGTAAAACATGATGAAACATTGCCCATTCCAATTCCCCAAGTGATAGGCTAGATTCTATCATAGATGACATGGAAAGTGATGAAGGTGCAACTGGCGTTTCCGGACCATCTACAGAACCAGAGTACACTTTTGAAGGTAGACATTTAGAGCCTAAAAAGTTAACCCAAGGACAGTTGAATGATCTTGTTAGAGACTTATCGCTGTCTAAAGAGAAATCAGAGCTTCTCGCCTCAAGACTAAAGGAGAACAATTTACTTGAGAACAATGTTCGTATTAGTTACTACCGAAAGCGGAATTTTGAATTAACAGCATTCTTTTCAGTAGACGGTCCTCTCTGTTATTGCCATGACATCAATGGACTATTTACAGCCATATCTCAGACGTATGTGGCATCTGAGTGGCGCCTCTTTATTGATTCGTCGCAGAGAAGCCTGAAAGCAGTTCTTTTGCATAATGGTAATATAATGCCATCCATCCCCATTGCCCATTCCGTCCATCTAAAAGAGACATATGACAATATGGATATACTACTTAAGGCAATCAAATACGACAGTCATCAATGGAATGTTTGTGGAGATCTAAAAGTTATAGGAATGCTTATGGGTATGCAGTCAGGATTCACAAAATTTTGTTTCCTTTGCCTGTGGGACAGTCGCGCCACTATAGAACATTACACCAAAAGTGACTGGCCACTTAGGTATAAATATGTCCCAGGGATAAGCAATGTCCAGTCTGTCCCTTTAGTGGATCCCCAAAAGATCTATCTGCCACCTCTTCACATTGAACTTGGTTTAATGAAGAATTTTGTTAAAGCAATGGGTAAAGTCAATTCTGAAGGGTTCCAATACCTTTCAAGGAAATTTCCGAAGGTTACTGCAGCAAAATTGAAGGAAGGAATTTTTGTTGGGCCACAAATAAGGGAGGTTTTGAATGACACTGAATTTGAAAAAGTCCTAAGTCCTAAGTCCGCTGGAATTGAAGGCTTGGCTGGCGTTCAAATGGATATGTGAAAACTTTCTTGGAAGCAACAAGTCACCTGCATATAAGGATGGAGTCAAGAACCTCCTTGATGCCTTCAAAGAAATGGAGTGTCGAATGTCGTTAAAAATTCACTTCCTGCATTCCCACTTAGATTTCTTTCCTAAAAACCTTGGTGCAGTAAGTGACGAGCAAGGAGAGCGCTTCCATCAAGATATTCAGATGATGGAGAATGATGGAGATGATTGGAATGAAAGCATGATGGCGGACCATTGTTGGATGCTGTATCGTGACAATCCAGGCCAAATTTACAAAAGGAAATCACACTCACAGCGCTTTTAATAAAATAATGTATATATTCTTTATTTATAAGTACATTGAATAAGGTATATGATGTATTTGTTGTTTAGCATTCCTAAGTGTGATCTATACATCTGTTGGTTTACGTCGTCGTCGTTGGGCCTAGGCAAGCTACGGCTTGGGACCGTAGCGCATCTATCCGGTATAGGTTAACATGGATGATGTAGCCATAAGCACTGCCGCTAGTTAAGTGCCAACCAGTGATTATCTCACTAGCCGTATTGAGTCCGTTAGGCGAAACTGCGACAGTACCAAAGGTGGAAAATATAACCCTTGGATTTCTATTATTTATTTGTAAAATGGACATGGTATTAGATTAAAATAATTATTTGAATATAAATAATTAACTGACAATTGTGATATATAATTAATTATGATTACATACAATAAAATAATACAATATACATAAAATTAGTATTAATGTGGTTCACAATTGAATTATGAGGGGTAACTAATTTAAAATGAATTTATAGCTATTCCGAAATTCAAGACGGTAAAATTAACATTTATCTTGAAACTAAAATAAGAGTATTCACTACACACTCCCCCACCAGAGAGGAAGTTCAAAGAGTTCCGAACGACACAGATTTCCCCGGGACCTTTTTGGTAGCTACATGTACCTCACTTAAGGTTGATTCCAAAAACGCAGGCTTAAGACGATCGATAGAAACCTTGTCGACCTTGGAACCGCGCTGGATGAGAAATGATTTGCGCGTACGTCGGAGAACTTCATAGGGTCCGTCATATGGACATTGGAGAGGCCGTTTTGGGACAGGTACACGAACGAAAACGTGGGTGCAAGACTGGAGGGCTGGGGAAACAAAGATGTTCTGTTGGCTAGTCAATCGAGGGGGAACAGGCTGAAGGGACTGCATGTGAGAGGAAAGTGTTTGAGCGAATTCCGTAGGATCACATGACTTATCCCCTGCAGTGAAGTAGCCACCTGGTAGCCGCAGTGTTGTTCCATAGACTAGTTCAGCCGCTGTAGTCTTCAGATCACTCTTAAATGCAGAGCGAATACCAAGCAACACGAGTGGAAGCTTATCCATCCAATGGGAGTCTTCGTGACACATAAGGGATGACTTCAGCTGGCGATGGAAGCGTTCGACGAGGCCGTTAGCTTGCGGATGATACGCACAGGTATGCGCATGTACTGTACCCAACAAGCTGGTAAACTTCTTCCAAAGCGAAGACTCAAATTGGCGACCTTGGTCAGTGATGACTTTTGTCGGCAATCCAAATCTTGATACCCATCCATGAAGAAAGGCTCTTGCAACAGTGTCCGCTTGGATATCAGGAAGTGGGATGGCTTCAGGCCATCTGGAAAAGCGGTCGAGACAGGTGAGCAGATAACGTTGGCCTTGAATCACTGGAAGAGGGCCAACAATGTCTACATGAATTACCTCAAATCGCTGGGATGGGGGCGGAAATGCGTCAAAGGGGGACCTGGTGTGCCTTTGGACTTTGGCACGCTGGCAGGCAAGGCACGTTTTGGTCCAATGTTTGACATCCTTCCGCATCGAGGGCCAAACAAAGCGAGAGGTAACCAGGTGTTGCGAAGCACGGATACCAGGATGGGAGGGGTTATGAAGATCCGTGAAGACTGCTTGTCTGTGGCAAGACGTCTGGGTTTTGCAAACACAGGGGGACCTTTTGTTGTAATGTGATGGGTAATGGTGTGCTTAATGGTATCACCCATCTGCATCGGTTGAAGAATTCCTGGATATCGCTGGGAAAGGCACTGGTACATGGAATTAGGGGGAACGAGGGAAAGTGCAGAGTTCGAGGCGTCCGGAAGGGCAACCTGTTTGGCAAGAACAGAAAGCAGTGTGGCCTGGTCGCATAAGCGTCGCTTGTCAAGATCCACCAGGAGTTTGAAATGCTGGAGGAAGTCAGCGCCGATTATGGGATGCCGCACTTGAGCACAGATGAAAATCCACTTGAAGGATCGGTGAAGGCCCAAGTTTAGTTCACGCGACTGAGTACCGTACGTGGGTATGCGTGAACCGTTAGCAGCGTATAGAGGCGGAGATTCCGAGTGCGTATGACCAGATTTTTGAGGGAATACACTGACTGACGCTCCGGTATCGACCAAGAAATTGACACCAGAGTTCCTGTCCTTTATGAATAACAGGTTGGCAGTGCGAGTACTAGACGCCATTAGGACTCGCTGCTGGGGTTTTCCGACGAAAAATTGCAAGGGGAGATGCACTTCCTAGCCTTCTTTCCAAATTTGGCGTGGTAGAAGCAGATCTTCCCGGAACTCGAACGATGCCTCTTCGTAAATCTTGACCGAGAATGGCTTCTTTGCCGTTGATTTTGTAGCAGAGAACAAACGTGGTTGAGTCGTTGACTTAACTCTTTCACTTTCAACTCCAGTTCCGATTGTGTGTTCACGTTGTTGACCGGAGCTGTGTCAATCTCCACTACTTTGTCGGCAGTTTCTGCTAGTTTATCAACTGGAGTAGCAGGATCCATAGTGGCCAAGACACGCTGAGCTGATGGAGGAAGTTTCTGCAAGAACAACTGTCTAAAGATGTCCTTATCGAAGGTTTGTGTGCGTTCGCCTAGAGCGCACTGCATAGCCCTCAGCATTTGAGTGGGCTTACGGTCTCCAAGTTCTTCTTTTGAGATTAACTGATGTAGTTTCTCACGCTCGGAGACAGTGGTGCGGCACAGGATGGCAGACTTCAGATCGTTGTATGGGTCCTCACTCGTGGAAGTAGACACGATGACGTCACGGACTTCAGAGATGATGCTCGCTGGTAGAGAGGACAAAACATGATCGTATTTTGTCCTGCTAGCGGTGATCCTTCCCAAGTTGAATTGTGATTCCACTTGGTGGAACCAAATAAATGGATCACCCGGCCAGAAGACGGGGAGCTTTACGCTCAAGTGGGAGATGGCACCAGCGTCGTCAGGCATCTTCTCCTATGCTTGCTGACGTACAAGCAAGACGACAAGTTACCAACGAAGGAGTGGAGGTTGAGACGAGCGCAGGCACAGAGCGCACGGGCAGGGGTGAGGGGCAGAGGGCACGAGCGACATTACAGTCTGGTCCTAGTCGCTCGGGTGAAGGGGGTGATGGGCACGAACGACGTTACAGTCTGGTCCTAGTCGCTCGGGTGAAGGGGGTGATGGGCACGAACGACGTTACAGTCTAATCCTAGTCGTTCGGGTAAAAGGGGGGAATCCAACTCCGGAGTCACCAATTGTTGGTTTACGTCGTCGTCGTCGGCCTAGGCAAGCTACGGCTTGGGACCGTAGCGCATCTATCCGGTATAGGTTAACCTGGATGATGTAGCCATAAGCACTGCCGCTAGTTAAGTGCCAACCAGTGATTATCTCACTAGCCGTATTGAGTCCGTTAGGCGAAACTGCGACAGTACCAAAGGTGGAAAATATAACCCTTGGATTTCTATTATTTATTTGTAAAATGGACATGGTATTAGATTAAAATAATTATTTGAATATAAATAATTAACTGACAATTGTGATATATAATTAATTATGATTACATACAATAAAATAATACAATATACATAAAATTAGTATTAATGTGGTTCACAATTGAATTATGAGGGGTAACTAATTTAAAATGAATTTATAGCTATTCCGAAATTCAAGACGGTAAAATTAACATTTATCTTGAAACTAAAATAAGAGTATTCACTACACATCCATAAATTTTCTTATAGCAATATCAAAAACTTAAAAATATCAAAACCAGTGTATCTATATAACTGTACGTGCTAGAAATAAAATAAAACCAGATTCGGAATCAGCGCGAAAGATGCATTAAGAAAAGTGTGATCATGTTTGTGATGAGAAAAAAGTTTCATTTTGTTGGCCAGTGTAATTGATTCTCTTAAAAGGAGAAAATTCATTTGCTTTGAAGTTTAAATTAATATACTTTTAACAATTCACTTTAAGGTGAAAATCCGTTTATATATATATATATATATATATATATATATTATATATATATATAATATATATGTATATATATATATAAGGAATGACAAAATTAAATAGGCAGTTAATATGATTCTTTCTATAAGGACTGACAAAATTAAATAGACACAGTTAATATGATTCTTCCTATATATGTATATGAGGTAAGGAGAAAGTTGTTCAATTGTGTGTGTGTGTGTGTGTGTGTGTGTGTGTGTGTGTGTGTGTGTGTGTGTATTTCGTCTGAACTATTATTTTGGCGAATGTACGTATTATATTATTTTTGTGCAGTAGAAGGCAAATTCTATTTATTTAATTAATAATCATTTTCTTATTGTCAATTTCGATTTTAAGTCTCTATGCTTTGGTAACGAATTAAAATGGTATCTAGCAACTCACCCTAATAGTGTATACCTGTACAATTAAAATGGTATCTGGCAACTCAACCATCATCTATATAAGACCCGCTTGGCTTCGGAGCTGGAGCTGGTAGTTTGATGCGAACTTCGGCCGAATAAAGAACTCTCTCCTTCCCTTCTTAGGTTAAGACTTAGCTTAGTTTCCCTTTGGGGGGTTAGGACCTCCCACCTTATCCCCCCAAAGTCCTCCTCCGCCTATCCTTTCACGCTTAGGCTAAGGCAACCCCCCTGGGGGGAGGTCATCTTTCCTTCTCCCCCCGAAGATCCCTCCCCTCTCCCCCTTCAGGTGTACCCCTCCCCCCTTGGCTCCTTCTAAGCCAACTGGCTGATTAGGAGTCTATAAGACAACGCCTACTCGGCTGAAGTCTTATTATGCACTTGGCTCCTGCCAGGTGAACACCTCTCTTCCTTTCTCTCCTTCTCCTCTCTTTCTCTTGGGGGATAACGCCGCCTCCAAGTTTCATGACCCCTTGTTGCACCTGCAGCATCCCCCCACCCCTTTTGCAACATTGAGTTGTTGCATACCCCCCTTTGCAACATTGAGGTGTTGCATGTCCCCACCCTCCTTTGCAACATTTGATCATTATATCTTGCAACATTTGCCTCTACCTTTTTGCGGCTATACTACTGGGTTGCAACATGAGCATTAAAGTTCACTATCTCAACAGTCATCTGGATAAATTTCCAGAAAATCTTGATGTTAGTGAAGAGCAAGGTGAAAGGTTCCACCAAGATATCAAAGTGATGGAAGAACGATACCAAGGAAGATGGGATACCCATATGATGGCTGACTACTGCTGGAGCCTGCAAAGAGATTGTCTTGACATCTCTCATTCTAGGAAGTCCTATAAGAGAAAATTTATCAGCACTGAAAAGTAAGAAAACAAGAAAAAGACAATGTTAAGAAAACTGGTCCCGTGCTTGCTTTAATATGGATTCATTTTTTGCTTATTTAAACACTTTTAATCACTGTGTCAATATTACCATTGTATATTAAAGTTCACTCCCTGCACAATTGTTTACTTTTCCATGCTGATTCTGAGTATGTAAAAACTTATTTTTTGAAAAGAAAAAAAATTGGGCATAACCCTGCCAAAATGCGATATCTCCAAAATATCCGTATTTGATTGCTCGAAAACCTGACGTGATAGGCAAAAACCAAGGTGATTTTTTAAATCAGCACACCAAAGTTACCTAAAAACAGGTGTTAGAATTAAATCAGCAAAATTGGTGTTGGGCAGTGTAATTGGAGGAAATTCAAGCATAAATGTGATGAAATTCACTGTCCTACATGCCATGAGAAAAATAAGGCGGATATATAAGCCTAAAAATGGACCTTATATAACTGTGTACTACGATATAGAAACTTGCACAAACCCTGAAACCAGAGAGGTTATCCCACATCTACTTGTAAGCCAGACTATCTGCGATGAGTGCATGGAGGTTGAGTGTGATGAGTGTCACAAATGTGGTAAACAGACAAACGTTTTCAAAACGATTGCACACAACAGCCCTGTGAAACTCTGTCCTATATTGTCAAGTTAGCGGACAAAAAAACGGCTGTGTATATTTTTGCCCATAACGGGGCAAAATGTGACACGCAGTTCTTTTATAAGGAACTGCTTCAGCACGAGTCATCTGAGATATTTACGGGTGATCCCCTGAAAAGAGGAAACAAGCTTATACAAATGCAGATAAGAGGTAATGTTCAGTTTAAAGATACTTTATTATTCACACCTTGTAAACTAGCCAAGCTACCCAAGGTGATGGGTGTAGCCGCCGAAGTTTCAAAAGGATATTTCCCTTACACTTTCCTCACTAGCGACACTTTAAATTACGTAGGACTACCTCCCCCAAAACAATACTTTAACTACACCAACATGAGTGATAGTGAGCGTGAAGATTTTGACCGCTACTACAACAGTTTTAATGAAACTAATCCATACATTATAGCTGATGAATGTGAGCGTTATTGCGTGAATGATGTGAGCGTGCTTAGAGTATGTTTCCAGGCCTTTAGAAGGCTGTACATAAACCGTTTCAACTGCGATCCGCTGCAAGTCGCAACCACAATCGCCTCGTTGTGCTTTACTGTGTTCAAAAACAATTTCATGCCTAAATACACCTTAGCCATCATTCACAGAAACAACTCTCGCAGTTATGGGCACAAGGCTATTTACTGCCTCATACACATACAGCAGCAGACCCGAGTATACATAAAACACGCCCGCAACACGGGAGAAGTACCCATTAAGGTCAATGGTCGTGTTTTTTGGGTTGATGGTCTAAGCGAAGACCGTGCCACTGGTGAGAAGACTGTGTACTCCTTTAACGGTTGCTGGTGGCATGGGTGCCCACGTCCTGAGTGTGGAATCGTAAGAGATATCCACGGTAGATCTCCTGCCGACAGTCTTGCATGGACCCGCACCCGCGATCAGCTTATAGGCACCCAGTTCACTCACAAGATCTTGTGGGCGCATGAGTATGATGCACGGATGGAAACAAATGGACAGTACCGTGAAGAAATAAACGCGATCAAGCCTTCAATGGCGTTGGATCCTCTCAAATGCGGTGATAGCTCGTTCGGAGGACGTACAAACCCATTCAAGCTATACTTTCCACCTACGGAGGACGTGAAACTCCATTACTACGACTTCTATTCTTTATATCCCTACGTGACGAAGAACAATCCGTACCCCGTAGGTGCACCTGAAAAACTGGTGGGACCCGACCTGCCCACCATCAAGGTGTTCTCAAAAATTTGAACAAGTACTATTTCGGTATTTCTTTCGTAGACATGCTCCCCCCTCGCGATTTATGGATACCGATCTTACCCGTCGTTATAGATCACAAACTCATGTTTCCCCTGTGCGTGAAGTGCGCAGAGGAGAATAATGGGTCCTGTAATCATACAACCAACCAGCGGAAGATCAGAGGTGTATATACAAGTCCTGAGCTGTCCCTAGCCGTCCGCCATGGTTACAGAATATTGAAGATATATTATAAGGTGTGGAGGTTTCAGAAACTCCCCAACCTTTTCACGCCGTATATAAATACTTTTTTGAAGGATAAAATAGAAGCATCAGGATACCCGCGAGGGGTTGAGAGCGACGGTGAAAAATCGGCTTATATTCAGCGTTACCGTGACCGTGAAGGGATACAACTTTGACAAGATATATATATATATATATATACACACACAAACTCAGAATGGTCCCCTGAGAAACTTATATGTTAAACACAGACCGTGCATGGAACAAGGAACTCTTCTGGGAAAATTAAATCCACTATAGTCCGAATAAGTAATGGTAAATGACAAATACCATAGTTTTTCTTTTTCATGATGCTAGCCCGACGTGGGCAACGGGTCTCTCGCAAAGAGGTCCCATAAATATAGCTTCCCTCACCAGCTATCTGCAAAGCAGACAGGATCCAGCTTTGGGACATGGATCTAGGGTTTAAAGCAAGCCTAGTCCCACTACATTCAGAACCTCTATATAAGTAAAAGACTCGTTGCATTCACGCCGGATTGAATAAATCAAAGAAAAAGGGGTAACTATTGTATTTTTAGCCAAAAAACAAAACTTAAACCTCAACCGGGACATTGAGCGTCCACTTTTCAAGGCACGTAACACCCCTTTTTCTTTGATTTATTCAATCCGGCGTGAATGCAACGAGTCTTTTACTTATATAGAGGTTCTGAATGTAGTGGGACTAGGCTTGCTTTAAACCCTAGATCCATGTCCCAAAGCTGGATCCTGTCTGCTTTGCAGATAGCTGGTGAGGGAAGCTATATTTATGGGACCTCTTTGCGAGAGACCCGTTGCCCACGTCGGGCTAGCATCATGAAAAAGAAAAACTATGGTATTTGTCATTTACCATTACTTATTTGGACTATAGTGGATTTAATTTTCCCAGAAGAGTTCCTTGTTCCATGCACGGTCTGTGTTTAATATATATATATATATAAGTTATATATATAATATATACTGCATTAAATAAGTGATTCCATTTTATTTTTAAATATGATAATTCTTAATAATGATAAATAATGTATATACAGAGGATAGAGTCAATCTAAAAATAATTTTTAGTACTAATTGACAAGAGCTTCAGCAGATATATATATAATATTAGGGCGGGTTAAAATTTTATATTGAAAAGGTACATATTGTGAGGGGTTTGAATGGAAAACAGGAACCCCCTCATAAATTATTTTCGCTGTTTAAAGCCTCCTACCCCTGGTACAATTTTTCACTTTTTGATCTATATTGAAGAATATTCCATTTATACGAGACTTACTCTACATTCAGGTTTTTTGATGACCAGGGTTGTGGAGTCGGAGTCGTGGAGTCGGTACAAATCCCCTAACTCCGACTCCAAATCTTAAAACTACACATTAACTTAAATTATTTTTTTTACCTACCTAAATCCGAATAATACTTCAGTGAGAAAAAATGCATCTCTTTTATAACTTTGTTTATACATAGTTCGTATCCAATTGGACACAAAGTTACTAGAAGGTAAAAGTTTGTCGGGGGAAATTTCTGTATACATTTGGACACATTTAGTATAATTTCACATCTACAGAGCTCTTAAAAGTATATATATAATATATACAGTAATATTATTGATGTGTGTGTGCAATTTATTTAGTAAACTATTAACTACGTATATATATCTGAGCTGCTATGTCTAGTGAATACAACTGCTAACGCCTAACAGTGTGTGTGTGTGTGTGTATATATATAATATATATATATATATATATATATATATATATATATATATATATATATACTGTTAGGCGTTAGCAGTTGTATTCACTAGACATAGCAGCTCAGATGAATTTCTTCATCATTTTTACTATGTATTAAAGCTCTCGGCATAAATTTACTTTCCCTCATTTTATATTTTTCTTTTTCAGAAACACATCACTATCAACAATCTTTGTGGTGGCGCAGCGATCGAAGCCGAATTCTGCGGTTTTTTAATATTTCTCAATCACTGACGATGGAAAGTTTTTCATGTGCCAAGTGACCAAAGGTGATGGAGAAAACCTGTGGCGCCAAAATTAGCGCTTACTCGGGCGAAGGAACCAGTGCCCCGAGCAGAGCATCGAATCTAAAGCGTCATCTGCAACGCCATCATCCCAAGGTGTTGAAGATTGTTACTGAAAAGGATGCTGAAAGTAAGAAGGATGATGATGCTCCTGGCCCAAGTTCTTCAAATCGTCAAGCTCTCGTTACCAAGTATTTTGAGAGTGGAAAGGTTACTGTGTCCATGACGGCAGATAAATTCAAGGGCTGCATCATTGAAATGGTGGTTGAGAATGCTGTCCCTCTGAGCTTGTTCTCTACCCAAGCTTTTGTCGGTTTGAACGGGGAAATGGCCCGTAAACTTGGTCTTTCGTTAGAAAGGAACAGTATTCGAAGTCTGGTACTGGAGGAGGCAAAAAAGCAGAAGCATGCGCTCAAGGAATTTCTTCGTGGACGGTTCATTTTTCTGAAGATGGATGCCTGCACACGCCAGAGTTAATTACTTCGCGATCAACGTTCAATTCGTGGATGATTGAAAAGAAGTGGTCACACGCACATTGACGGTAAGGGACACTGAAGCCCAACACACAAGTGACTATCTCCAACAACTAGTGATGGACGTTCTGGAAGAGTTCGACATTGGTAAAGAACAAGTCTTATCGATCGTGACCGACAATGCCACGAACATGATGAACACCATCGAGAAGCTGAACAACGATGAAGTGGTAAATGATTTTGATGAAGAAGTTTCAGACAATGGCGGTGATACTTTAGACGAACTTGTGGATGCTGCTGCATGGCTCTCCAAGCTCCATCACATGCGCTGTGGTGTCCATAAGCTACAACTGGCAATTCGTGACGGCTTGAGAGAAAAACATGCGGCCAGTCTTATTGGCAAGTTGCGAAACGTCGTGGTGGCTGCTAGAACACCAAAACTAGATGTTATACTGAAGCGACGTGCTGGAAAAGGGGCGATTTTGGATCAAGCAACTCGGTGGGGGAATACATACTTGATGATTCAGCGTGTTCTTGAACTAAAACCTTTCCTTAGTGACATGGCCAACCCGGATGTCATGATGACTGAAGTTCAATGGGAGTAAGTGAAGGAACTTGAAAGCTTGCTTCGCCATCCATATACCGTTACAAAAAACTTGCAAGCAGCTGACTTGACTCCTGGTTTGTTTTATAAGGAGTGGAAGACCCTCATTTTCCGCCTCTCTCAAATTGGTGGCATGATAGCCGATGGCATTATGAACTCAATGCTGCGCAGAGAAAGTCGTCTGCTGGACAGTGACATCCTATTGGCTGCTATCTACGTTGACGCCATGTACCGAGTCACACTGACAGAAGAACAGCAAATTAGAGCTAAAGCTGCTTTATGTGAAGTAGCCATTCGTATGAAAGGTCTACGAGCGGAAGACAAGGCTGTAGCTGGGCCGCAACACGGCAGCCTTCCATCATCGTCCTCATCCAATTTAAATTCTGAAGATGAAGAATTCGATTTCGAAAAACATCTAGACGACCAGGAGCGGTCAAAGCGTCGTCGAATAGATTTGGAAAAAAGCGGAGAAAGGAGCCCGACTGCGCTAGCTAAATTCAAATTGGATTTTTCTCATGCACTGGGAGAGGTAGAAAAAATTGATCGTACTGCAAAGTTGAAAGTGAAAGATGCAATACCCCGATACCCTGAGATTGTTCAAGATGATGCTCTGACTGTCACAGCGTTGCCACCGACTCAAGTCAGCGTGGAGCGTTTGTTTTCTGCCCTCCGAATCGTCAGATCCGACTTGAGAGCAGCAATGAAGGAGGACCTAACTGAAGCGATCATGTTTCTGAGAACAAATTCAGTTTAGGTATAAGAGTACAGTATATATATGTGGTTGTAAAGTATTCATGTATTGTTCCATTTATTGCAGTTGCTTTTTTTATATGCTGAACCATTTTGAAATAGTTTCAACTTTCATGTCGTATATTTTTATAATTTTATTATTTTATAATTATTAAATAACTTCTTAGTGTTTATTTCATTTATTATTTTAGTTTTTATGGCATTTCATGTCTTATATTTTTATTATTTTATAACTATTAAATAACTTTTTAGTTTTTATTATTGTACGAGGAAAGAATAATTAAAATCGAGATTTAAAAATTAAAACTATCGAAATTCACGGAGACTATTCATTTACCTACACCATACCTATACTATATAAGTATATATGCCATACGGTTAATATATACTACAGTCCGAGTTGGAGTTGGGAGTCGGAGTCGGACTTGTAAAATTTCTAGAGGCGGAATCGGTCGGAGTCGGAAACTTTTTTCGCCGACTCCACAACCCTGTATGATGACATAAATCTTTATTAACGTGTATTTTATTTAATAATGTACAGTGTTAGGAAAATTAATTAAGTACAATATATTCAGAAGAAAAAATTAGAGGCATAATAAATGTGCTAAAATTCAATTCACTTTCATTGTTCCTTATCACATCAAAAGGGAAGAAATTTTCAATATCATCAGGAAATTTTATTTCATGTTTCTTACTCATTCCATTGGGCCTTCCATTCAAACTTGGGCAGTTTTCGCCTTGATTCTAATGAGTTTAAGATAAACTTTTGACGGTTGTCATATCCTATTCTTTTGACATGCCTTTGTAACTAGGTTCACTGCCCGTTCTACACTTTGACTGTGGCATGGAAAAGAAACTATCTCCAGTGGCTTACATCGAGCCTGTAGTAGCTCATCGTCACTAAAATTGTTTAGCAGCAGTGGAGGAGTAATGATCTCTTTTTGCCAATCGATCATCTCGGTGTAGTCAGTAGATTGGAAATTGAGGGTTCGAGGCAACTCAAAGTTCCTGGTACCTGAAAATCCTGTTCTTGAAAGGATGATTTTCTGAATAGCTTGCTCCCTAATTTCTAGTCTCTTGTCAGTTACCATTGATATGAGTATATTTTCTGGGTGGGCAAGGTAGGCGTTATTCTTTAATACTGGTTCTATGATTGATCTATGTTGTTCATCTACATTTCGAAGCAAGCACATTAAATGCCAAAAGTTATATGCACCATCAGTTGCATTAGGATGAGATTTTATCCAAAACCACCCTGAAGCATAGAACTGCATAATAATCTTGACTATATCTTGAAAGTTTTTATCGGGATTTGGCGTTGAGATATATAATCGAAGGACCCTGTTGGCTAGAGTTAGCCAGCGAGCATGGTGAAGGGTACCTGGGGATCGAGTGGACAGATCTTGAGAAGTGTTTCCAGTTTGCACTACCAGACACATATCATAGAGATATCTTCGATCACTGCTTAGCTCCTTCACAACATTTGCTGGAATTTCTTTAATGTTTCCCTTTACGCGAGAATATTTGACTACCTCCAATTTTGTTAAATCTGTTTTCAGTTTATTCCGAATCGAACCCATAAAAGTATTTGGATCTGTTGTTTTACCATCAATGGCTTTGTAGACGTGCATAAAAGGCAGCTCATTCAAATGCAAGAGGCACACCAACCACTGCACTGGTCTGTTAAGATGAATTTCAACCCGTTTTATGGCTCCACCAATTTTTTTCTATATTTACAGGAGTACCATCACACAGTAAAAGCTTTGACAGTATCCGTGTTGTTCGAGTCTGTAATAATAGTTATCAACTCTTCTGCTATGCAGCGAGCAGTTCCATTATCTGGTGTGACATGGTCTACATAGATGCTTCCAGGTTCTTTCACAATAACATAGTGTTCTTCTTTTATCTTTCTACTTTTAGTTGATGTGTTATCTTTCCTTCCATCAAATCCAAGGCACTCCATCTTCAGATTTTCGGATTTAGACCTAAAAGTATTTGTTTCACCCATGCGATTTCGTTCTCTTTCTAATTTCTTTCTATGAAGCATGTTGGTGTGGTTAAGGATCCCCATATCTTTTAAAGCTGCATTGACTATTGCAGCTGCAGCTCTATAATTTACACGATAACGATCTGCTGTTAATGGTAGGTTTTTATAGGAGTGCCTGTCCTGAATATTCTCAGTCAATTCTAAATCGGCCTCATAATCTACATCCTCTCTCTCTGAATCTACATCCATGTCGTCTTCGGTATTTTCTATAAATTCCGATGGTAAAACATTGGTGGCTTCAGTCATTTCTTCTTGTGCTTTTAGTTGACTGTTTTGTGCTTCTTGGGCTCTTGCTAAAGATTTCTTCTTTGTTGAACTAGCTATGCGATCAATTGGTCCTAACTGATTTTTTCTTTGTTTTTTACCCACAAAAGACTCCCATTCTGCCATTAGTATTTTATCCTTACACCTGCATGATTTTCTATCAGTTCCCTTATCATAGCATTCACAAGAAGATATATCAAACATTTTATCATACTGAGCTACCTTTTAAGGCAAAACTTTCATTTCTTCGATGTAACGGTACCTTGTTCAATTTTGAGGCTTCTTCTATTAGTCGACTGACTTTAAGATAGATACCTTTGGTGTTAATCGTAGAAAAAGAAAATTTCATCCAAATGTCTTCAATATCTTTTACAACCCTGTAACAATCATTAGCAGTTGCTGATCCTTTTGATTTAGCTTCTTCACAACATCTGTTTTTGAAGGAGTCATGGCTGCTGGGAATTCCGTAGGGTATCCAAAGGCTGCAGTTGAGGATTTGCTTCTAGTAGTCATAGTTTATATTCAGATGTAAAATCAAATTATATGTAATTTATAATTTATGATGATTAAAATTATAATTAAAGCAAATGCAAATTATTTCTATTTATCTGAAAAATTATTTCTATTTATCTGAAACAAAAATATCAAGCATTAAACAAACAACTTATCATGTAACATATAGGGTGTCCATAAATTATTCACCCCATTATAAGCCTTAATAAATTCGTTATTATAGGAGCTATCTTAAAACGGTTTGCGGCAATTAATAACACAACTCAAGAAATTTTTGTTTTAATTCAGTAAACCTCCACGTGAGCCCCATTGGTAACACGCAGAACATCAAGGCGATAGATGATTTCGTTCCAAACATTAAGAAGCATGTCTTGCGTGATGGAAGCTAATGTCTCTTCAATCCGGCGTCTTAATTCTGTGATTTTATTAACCTTCTTTGCATACACTCTGTCCTTTGTGTAGCCCCATAAAAAGAAATCCAGAGGCGTGATATCCGGGGAACGAGGAGGCCATGGAATAGGACCATCTCGCCCGATCCAACGAGAAGGGAACGTTTCATTGAGGAACCTCCGCACTTCTAATCCCCCAGTGTGGCGGTTCCCCATCTTGCTGAAAGAACACACGGAGCTGCATATCCTCAAGCTGAGGTGCAGCATACCATTGTAGTGCCTTGCACCACAAGATATTCTTTATTAGTGAAAACTGCCACAAATTGGCATGAGTGAAATATTTAAATATAAATAAATAAATAAATAAATACAAGTTAAATATGTCCAGTGATCAAATTTAATTCTTAAGAATTCAGTGTGGTGTGACTAGACATGAATGGGCTTTTAAGGATTATTTTGGCTGGTTGGTAAAATTGTTAAGTAAAAACAAACTTGTGTGCAACGACAACACAAAGGACGCCCATTATTATTCGAAATCACCCGCCAGCAAGCAAAGTTCCTTTGTGGTATGTTTTGTATTTATTTTTATTCTTTACTATTTCATATCTGTATGCAATACCGCATACTGCAGATACTAACGCCTTATACCGTTTGCAATTAGTACTAAGATTCATACTACAAATAGTAATGTAAGATTCATACAATAAATTACCTTAGGCTAAGTTAGGTCTAGGCAAAGCCAAATTATAACTCTAGCCTAACTGAGGCCTACCATAGTCTTTGTTTTAGATTAACCTCAGCTCATATGTTGAAGAGGCAAAGGCCTGCCTATTAATTTCTTAGTATATTTTACTTTATAAGCCTATTATGTTTCATGTTATTTTCTTAGCAGATGGCCTACTAATCATTTGTAGCCTACATACTTCCTTAGTTCCCATTCAACTTAACACAATCCCATAATGAGAATTAACTGTAATTTATCATCCACAGGTTACTGGGCCTATATAACATATATGTATTTTAATTATTAATTTTGCCATTTTTATTATTCTTTTTCTCCGAAATATTACTTACAGTATTCTTGTCTGTCTCTTTGCAGACAAGGTTGTCATTGTGGCTATTTTTGTTATTATTCTATTATCTATTATTATTATTACTTATTATTACTATTATTATTACTATTATTATTAGTTATTATATTATTATATATTATTATTATTACTATTATTATTATTGTATTATTGCATATTCATTATTATAATCAGTATTATTTGCAGACTGTTATATATTAGCCAAACGGGCCATTATTTAATCTCACCATTATAAGTCCATCAAAGTTGTTACGGGTAAAAATCCCCTTTGCATATACTCATTAATTGTTGTCAATAAAATATAAAAATTCATATTGATTTAATAATCAGTCCTTCCCTTCTTTTATTAAAATTAACTTTGCGCCGCAGTGCCGGATGCCAATCTAGTACTTGGGCGCTGGTGACCCTGGCATATAGTTAATTATCTACGTAAACTTGTAAAGGTCTAAATAAATAAAACCGGACTCTTACAATTGGTAACCTCCTGGAGTGACCAAACACCGTAATTTATGCAAAAAAAAATTTCTAAAAGTTTTTTCTCAATTTTTGTCAATATATTCAGTCTGCATCTATAATTTTATTAAATTCACTAGTACAAAGCACTCACCTGTACTGGAAGTGTATTCTATTGCAAAATATATTCCTTTTATTTTGCCTTTTTATAAATCAGCATTTTCTAAAGTTTTTTTATGCAAATTTACTTATATTTTGCAAACAGCCTATACGCAGACTATTTTTCTGCTAATATTGGGCTACATCATAAAAAAATTTTTTACTTATTTGCAAACAGCCTATACGCAGACTATTTTTCTGCTAATATTGGGCTACATCATAAAAAAAAAAAAAAAAAAAAAAATTTTTACGTAACTTTTTGTTATTGGCATTCATAACTCAATTGAGTCTCATACTCAACCAAGCTTACCTGAAGCCATTATTTACATTCAACAACATTTGTTGAAATCTTGTCAGTTTGTGACACATTTTAAATTTTTTTTAGTACCTTGTAACAAATAATAGCCACAATGACCAATAACAACCTAGGGTCATCCAATGGTGGTACTCCAAATTCACCACCTATAACGGACTTTCTCACAATGTATCAGCCTACCACTCCACAATTCACCGCTGAAGAGCCTGGAATCTTTGTGAGTCAACTGCGGGATTATTTTGAGATAAAAGGAGTTACGGACCCACGAACCAAGTTCCTTGTCACAAAGAACCTCCTGCCTACACAAGTATACAAAGTAGTGCGGGATGTAACTCTATTGCCTCCGTCTGACCAAGCTTTTGAGAGCCTCCTCAGCGAGTTAGTCAGGAGACTCGGCCAATCAGAAGAAGAGCGACTCAATGCTCTACTCAAGGACCAAGTTCTTGGGGATCAAACGCCAACAGCCTTCCTGAGACATCTGCAAGACCTGGCTGGACAGACCAATGAAGACGATAAAAACTCACCCTTAATGCGACGCCGCTTCCTCAATGGTCTCCCTACTGCCCTACGGCCAATGCTCCGTTGTATGCCAGATGATACAGACCTCCTCACAATGGCCAAAACAGCTGATAAGATGATGATTGAAATCCACCTTGGCCAAGTAGATAACCACACCCATCACCCCCAAATCTGTGCCACGCAGGACGACAATCTGAGTCCGGCTGCACAAGGTCTTAAAGTATCCAATGAAATTCTACGAACACTTAAAGAAGAATTTAAAGCTCTCCGAATAGAGCTAGCTAACAACAGGGAACGAGAGAGAAGTTCTTCAAGACGAGGACGACCCTCTGGTCCAATTAGAGCCTCCCAATATGAACCTGGACAACGCCTCGTTCTCCTACAACCACAGCCACCGCAAACAGGTCAGTTGGTTGCTCCTAATCCAAATCTATTAGCCTTACCTCATCCTCAATCCTCAATCCCCACTACTCAGCCCCATTCTCAACCTATTTCCTTACCACAGTCTACTGTTCATACCCCTCCTTGCTGGTATCATGAAAAGTTTAAAGATCGTGCAACGCGCTGTCTCACACCTTGCCCATGGACTCCTAACCCTCCTTTAAACTAACCAGGCTGGTGTCACAGGCGTCTGACGCTACAGCCTCTCAAGCCTCTCCTCCTATCCTTACTTCAACTAACCCTACCACTACCTCATTTAACACTGTCAAACCAACACCTACGTACGCAAGTAAAGTTAAAGAATCGCAACCTACTTATTCAACCACAGCTAATTTAATACCCCCAACTAATTCTCCAAATACAACACAAACTCCTTCCCACAGCAATACTAACCTTCTTCCACAAAAATTTAATGATTCACAAACTACTGCACCACCTGGTCCAACATTCACCTTGCATGATCCACTTTCAGGCTATGCATTCCTTATTGACACTGGAGCTCAATACAGTGTTATTCCTGCAACAGCCGCAGACCGTGCAAACGGACCTTCTCCTTTCATTTTACGTGCAGCTAATTCTTCATCTATTCACACTTATGGACATCGTTCTATTTCAGTTTCTCTTGGACTTAGACGTGTTTTCCGCTGGATATTTCTTGTCGCGGATGTATATACTCCAATGTTAGGCTCTGATTTTCTTTCTGCTAATGATTTATTAGTTGATGTTCGTAGAGCACAATTAATTGATAATGTCACACATCTTTCAGTAATTGGTTCTCCTACCGTGCACCCCTCTTCATTATTGGCAAGTTCTCTGCCACAGTGCTCACCTGCTATAGAGCAGCTCCTAAATGAATTTTCTTCCTTACTCAACCCTGTTCTAAGGATACCCCTATTAAACACTCTGTTGTCCACCGTATTGATACGGTAGGCTCACCTGTTTTCACCCGCCCACGTCGCTTAGCTCCAGATCGTCTTGCAATTGTGAGACGAGAGTTTGAACACATGCTTGAACTCGGTATTATACGGCCTTCAAGTAGCCCGTATGCCTCTGCTTTACACATGGTCCCAAAACCTACACCTGGAGACTGGCGTCCATGTGGAGATTATCGTGCTTTGAATGACAACACGATTCCAGATCGCTATCCCCTTCCTCACTTACACGATTTTACTTCTGCTCTCCATGGCACCACAGTATTTTCACGCCTTGACTTGGTGCGAGCCTTTCATCAAATTCCTGTACACCCTGATGATGTACATAAAACTGCTATAACAACCCCTTTTGGGTTATTTGAAATGACAAAAATGCCATACGGACTGCGTAATGCGGCCCAAACTTTTCAACGCTTCATTGATGAAGTGTTGAGAGGTCTCTCCTTCACTTTCACATATGTCGATGACATTCTCATCGCAAGTTCTTCTCCCTCAGAACATATTCAACATTTACGCTTAGTTTTTTCTCGGTTGGCAGAATATGGTGTATTGCTAAACCCTGAAAAATGTGTCTTTGCTGTAGATGAACTCACCTTCTTAGGACACAAAGTTACTTCGAAGGGCATTTCTCCTCTCGAAAATAAAGTATCTGTCATAAGGTCTTTCCCACAACCGCAAACTCAAAAGCAACTTCGCCGCTTTTAGGGATGGTAAACTTCTACCATCGCTTCATTCCTCAGTGTGCAAACATTCTTGCACCCATAACCTCTCTTCTTCGCCAATCAAAAAGGGGCAGATCCACTGCAGTTCTGTGGAACCCCGAAGCTACCAACGCTTTTTCACAAGCAAAAGAGGCTATAGCACGAGCTACATGCCTTGTTCACCCTCAACCAGACGCTCCTCTGAACTTAGCCACTGATGCCTCTGACGTTGCCGTGTCAGGAGTGCTCCAGCAGCTTGTTTCAGGCGTTTGGGAACCTCTCGCATTCTTTTCACGCAAGCTCTCACCTTCACAAATGAGGTACAGCACTTTCGGTCGAGAGTTGCTGGCGATATACCTCTCCATCCGTCATTTCAGGTCATTCCTGGAAGGACGTGACTTTAGCATTTTTACGGATCATCGTCCGTTAATATTTGCTCTCCATTCTCAATCAGACTCTCATGCTCCTAATGAGCGAAGATACCTTGATTTTATTCTTCAATTTACTTCAGACATTCGACACATTTCAGGTTCTTTGAATGTTGTGCCGGATGCGCTGTCTCGCATCTCAGCAATTTCTGACCCTGGACACTCTCACATCAACCTTTCAGAGATGGCTAAGGCTCAGTCCACGGATACAGACCTCCAAACTCTTATTAATTCACCCACTTCATTGCAAGTCCGCTCTTTACCAGTTGAACCCAAGTCAGACTTACTAATTTTATGTGACGTCTCGACTGAGCATATTCGACCGTTGGTCCCACAAGGGCTGCGAAGAGCTGTTTTTGCTAAACTCCATTCCCTTTCTCACCCGGGAATTAAGGCCACCCAAAAATTAATTGCAGCTAGGTTTGTATGGCCAAGTATGCACAAAGATATCCGCAATTGGACTCGATCTTGCCTTCAATGTCAGCGTGCCAAAGTTCACCGACACACAAAGTCAGAAATTGGTACCTTTCCTTTGCCAAAGGCTCGTTTTGAGGCCATACACCTAGACATAGTCGGCCCCCTCTATTCTTCTCGAGGTTATACCTATCTTCTCACTGTCATTGATAGGTTCACAAGATGGCCAGAAGCTGTTCCTTTGACTTCTTGTACTGCTTCTGCAGTAGCTCACGCCTTTGTTTCATGTTGGGTTTCCCGTTTTGGAATACCTGCAACCATTTGCACAGACAGAGGTGCCCAGTTTGAATCGGCCTTATGGAAGGAACTCATGCTCCTTCTTGGGACTGAGCGCATCAGAACAACAAGCTATCACCCGCAATCCAATGGGGTGATAGAACGCTTCCATCGTCAACTTAAAAGTTCCTTGCGAGCCACTGATCCATCTACTACATGGGTGGACAGGCTACCCCTAATCCTACTCGGAATTCGTACTGCTCTGAAGACTGATCTTGCATGCTCTGCAGCAGAATTAGTTTACGGTACCACACTCCGGTTACCCGGAGAATTTTTCACACCTACACCCATTAACCCCGCATGTGATCCTGCTTCGTATGTTAAGACATTACGCTCTGTTATGAAGCAAATTCGTCCCACAGCACCTAGAACTTCCACTTCACAAACTACCTTCGTTTCCCCTGATTTACAAACTTGCACACACGTTTTCTTGAGACATGATGCTCACCGCTACCCTCTTCACTGTCCCTATGATGGTCCCTTCCTTGTGCTAGACCGTAGACCCAAAACTTTCATCATTGACAAGGTGGGCAAGCGTGAAACCGTTTCTGTGGACCGCTTGAAACCAGCATACCTTGATTTTTCTCCAACAAAAGATCCTATCCTCCCTCAATCTTCTGTACCTCCACCTCAAATACAGGTACAGCAACCTATCCTTCCTCAATCTTCTGTACCTCCACCTCAAATACAGGTACAGCAACCTATCCCTCCTCAATCTTCTGTACCTCCACCTCAAATACAGGTACAGCAACCTATCCCTCCTCAATCTTCTGTACCTTCATCTCATATACAGGTACAGCAATCTACCCTTCCTAAATCCTATGTACCACCACCTCATCCGAGGGTACAACAATCTATCATCCCTCTTCCAATTCTCCTTCATTATCGCAACCAACTGTCTTTGAACCAGCCAGTGGCTCCATCGCACAGGCACCAAGAATCCCCTTCCCCCAATGTCCCTACTGCACCTGTAGCACCATCCATGCCTTCAGAACCAGTGCTGCAGGATATTGCCATCCAAAAGCAAACAACGACTCGTTCTGGAAGAGTCATTCGTAAGCCAGTGCGTTTTGACATTTAAGTGTTTTTTTTACCCCTGACAACCATGTTTTTGGGGGGCAGTACTTGTAGTGCCTTGCACCACAAGATTATTCTTTATTAGTGAAAACTGCCACAAATTGGCATGAGTGAAATATTTAAATAAATAAATAAATAAATACACAGTTAAATATGTCCAGTGATCAAATTTAATTCTTAAGAATTCAGTGTGGTGTGACTAGACATGAATGGGCTTTTAAGGATTATTTTGGCTGGTTGGTAAAATTATTAAGTAAAAACAAACTTGTGTGCAACGACAACACAAAGGACGCCACATTTTATTCGAAATCACCCCGCCAGCAAGCAAAGTTCCTTTGTGGTATGTTTTGTATTTATAATTTATATTCTTTACTATTTCATATCTGTATGCAATACCGCATACTGCAGATACTAACGCCTTATAGTTTGCAATTAGTACTAAGATTTACTACAAATAGTAATGTAAGATTCATACAATAAATTACCTTAGGCTAAGTTAGGTCTAGGCAAAGCCAAATTATAACTCTAGCCTAACTGAGGCCTACCATAGTCTTTGTTTTAGATTAACCTCAGCTCATATGTTGAAGAGGCAAAGGCCTGCCCATTAATTTCTTAGTATATTTTACTTTATAAGCCTATTATGTTTCATGTTATTTTCTTAGCAGATGGCCTACTAATCATTTGTAGCCTACATACTTCCTTAGTCCTCCCATTCAACAACACAATCCCATAATGAGAATTAACTGTAATTTATCATCCACAGGTTACTGGGCCTATATAACATATATGTATTTTAATTATTAATTATTGCCATTTTTATTATTCTTTTTCTCTGAAATATCACTTACAGTATTCTTGTCTGTCTCTTTGCAGACAAGGTTGTCATTGTGGTTATTATTGTTATTATTGCTATTATTGCTATTATTATTATTACTTATTATTACTATTATTATTAGTTTATTATTATTATTACTATATTATTATTATTACTATTATTTGAATTAATTGTATTATTGCATATTCATTATTATAATTAGTATTATTTGCAGACTGTTATATATTAGCCAAACGGGCCATTATTTAATCTCACCATTATAAGTCCATCAAAGTTGTTACGGGTAAAAATCCCCTTTGCATATACTCATTAATTGTTGTCAATAAAATATAAAAATTCATATTGATTTAATAATCAGTCCTTCCCTTCTTTTATTAAATTTAACTTTGCGCCGCAGTGGCGGATGCCAATCTAGTACTTGGGCGCTGGTGACCCTGGCATATAGTTAATTATCTACGTAAACTTGTAAAGGTCTAAATAAATAAAACCGGACTCTTACACCATTCAAGCATATCTAGGTAATTTGTAGCCTTCACAGTGTTCTCATGGAAGAAAAATAGTCCAATCACACGGTTATGGGAGAGAGCACACCAAACGTTTATCTTGGTAATGTTGCGTTTGTGTTCAATAAATTAATGCGGATTTTCCGATCCCCATATACGGCAATTGTGTCTGTTGACTTTACCAGACAGATGGAATGTCGCTTCATCACTGAAAACGACATTGTTCAAAAAATGCTCATCTTCATCAATACGGTCAAGAATGTCAACAGCAAACTGTACCCGTTTGGGTTTGTCATTTGGTAGAAGTTTCTGCAAGGTTTGCAATTTGTAGGCATAAAGTTTCAACCTCTTGTGAACCACTTTATGCACTGTTGAACGCGGTATTTGCAATTCTCGGCTTGCTCGGCGGATGGATTTTGGAGGACTTCGGATAAACGCCTCCCAAATTCCTGCTATCTTATCTTCAGACACACTAGGCCTTCCAGCTCCTTTCTGATGTAGCACACTGCCAGTTTCTTGAAATTGTTTCAGCCATCGCTTGAGTGATTGCTTTGTTGGTGGAGTTTTCTGATATTCCTCCCGAAAACGTCTCTGTACAGTAATTGGAGATTTGATTTCCCACATCCACAGCACACACATTGCTTTCTCCTTCACTGTCGCCATTGTGCCCCTAGTGGATGTTCTGCGAAATAAAGAAAAAAATTTCTTTTGTTATTAATTGCCGCAAACCGTTTTAAGATAGCTCCTATAATAACTAATTTATTAAGGCTTATAATGGGGTGAATAATTTATGGACACCCTGTATAACAACATTAAACATATGCAAATATGAAGGTAAAAAAGGGAGGAGGGGCATGTGATAGGGGTAGTAGGATAGCACATGCTTGATTTTTTAATATTTTGTTAGTGATAAACAAAACCTTCTCACATACTGTACTTTTTAATTAAGAAATAAAAATTTGTCCCATTTAAATATTATGCAAATATGAGGGTAAACAAGGGGGGTATGTGCTAGGGATAGCACATGCTTGATTTTTTAATATTTTGTTAAGATGATAAAACGAAACTTCTCACATAGCGTACTTTTAAAGAAATAAAAAAAATTATATACTGCGTAAAATAACTGATTCCATTTTATTTTTAAATATAATAATTCTTAATAATGATAAATAGTGTATATACAGAGGATGATAAAGGTTATTCAGTTCATTGTTTCAGAGTGTGTAGGAAATTTTTATGTCCCATTAATAATAATAAATCTTAAATGAAGCATCAAGTAGTTGCCTTATTTTGGTGGTCACTATAATAAACAACATTTCATAGACGGGGGCGTTTTCGTATGGGGAAATCATAACGTGTGTGTGTGTGTGTGTGTGTGTGTGTGTGTGTTGTAGAAGATCTATCTATGACGTGTAGATGATGTAAACGGGTGATGACGGAGGGAGTTGAATACCTATGAACGTATATATAGTTGTGGGTGTAATAATAGGGATTCCATGAGCGTATATATACAGGGTGGGCCGTAAGTTTCCATACATAGGAAAAATTAAACGTTTGTTTTTATGTTTCAGATACCCTAAGAATATGCGTTTGACGTAAGATCTTGTTTACTGATGAAGCAAATTTTTACGTCAATGGAGAGGTTAATCGGCAAAACATACGTTATTGGAGTAATGCTAACCCTAACTGGCTGAGTCCGACGAAGATGCAAGGTGCCAGTAAAGTGATGGTGTGGGCCGGGATATGGGGTGACAGAATTATTGGACCAATTTTTGTCAGTGGAAATCTTAATGCCGAAAGGTATCTTAACATGTTGCAAGAAGAGATTTTCCCATCCCTGCTAAACGAGGAAGGTAACTTCCCAGTTTACTTCCAGCAAGATGGAGCTCCACCTCATTATGGTCTTCACGTGCGTCGGTATTTGGATCAGCAGTTTCCGGATGCTTGGATTGGTCGGCGTGGTCCTGTGGAGTGGCCTCCCAGATCCCCAGATCTCACGCCCCTTGATTTCTATCTTTGGGGGCACTTGAAGGCTATGGTGTATCAGGAAAAGATACGAGACATAAATCATCTAAAGGAACGTATCACCAACGCCATTACAAGCATAACGTCAACTGTGCTAATGCGTGTTCATCAACAGTGGGGAACACGTATTGAAATGTGTTTTCAAAACAATGGCAACCATGTAGAGCATATTATATAAATAAAAATGGTTGTCCATAAAAAAATGTTTATTTTTCCTATGTATGGAAACTTACGGCCCACCCTGTAGTCGGGAAGTTTGTGTGCGCTTTTTGGCTGTTCAAACGATATATACACTGTGCCAACTGGCTGATAATGCCTGGAGGCACTGGCTTCTATGCCAACCGGCGGATTTCGAGTTCTAAACCAAGTGAAGCTGTGAAGATCTCGTATTATGCGCCCGCATCCCGCAGACGACGGATACTCTCTCTCTCTCTCTCTCTCTCAGGTAGGTTAGGTATACCCCTTTGGGGGGGGGGTGATGCCGTCCCATCTTCTCTCCCAAAGAGGTTAGGTGAACTCCTCCCTTTTTGGCACCTTGCAACAAGGGGGTTGGCACTGGCATTCATTTGATCAACATTGCAATTGCTCTGTACTCGTCTTGTTTTCGGCCATACTACTTTAAAAAGAAAGAAGACCGTTAACGTCGATGACATATTCATCTTTATTTGTCCTGAGTTTTCTTGTGAGATCTAATTTGAATAACCTTTATTAATAATAAAATAAATGCACTCGTTTTACAATTTACAATGACATGAATAATTGTGAAGCTCAACTATTTATTTTGTTTAATTTGGCCCTTAAGCTTTAGGCTTTACTGGGCTCTTATTAAAAATAAACAGCTAGTTGTTATTAATTAATAATAAATAAATAAATAAATAAGTAAATAAGTATTATTAATAGTTAAAACATGTATTGATCTTAAATTATCACTACTGACATGACGCATGCAAGGTCACCATTGAAGGCACTATACCAATACCATATAAAGAAACCAATATTATACATGAGAGATAAGAAATGAACAATCCCAAGAAATGTGTTTTTAATACTAGATTACACACGAGAAATTAATAATTAGTAAACAATAGTAATGGACATTAATCCTAGATTTTTGTTAGTATGCCATTATTAATCGGGATTTCAATTTGGTTTTAAACAAATTTACATTCACAATATTTTTTACATCGGCATTTAAGTCATTCCATAGTTTCAATCCAATGAAAATGGGTAGTTTTGAGATGAAGACAATCTAAATTGAGGTATAACAAGCTTTGATCTATTTCTGGTCTGATACGAGTGGATTTCTCGATGAGTTACAAAATATCTATTTACCCATTGTAAATTAATGATTTTCTTCTTACACTTGTATATATAGTTGCTTGTACCCTGTGGTGAATGGATGTGCTGTCTTGCTCTCTCTATTTAACACCCAAATTAGAAGGGAATAATCTACTCTGCGGTTTATTCTGTTTACATCCGAAAGTGTATAAAGTATCAGTGAATCCGTGCATATAAATTATAAAGTGAAATTCATTAAAGTTAAGAAAGTGCAATACAGTTTACATAATTTATCACCAGTTTTAACGTATATATGGAAAACTGATGTGTGGGTGGTTGGGAGGTAACGAAAATGGTTCACTGAGTAGGTAGGTAGTTAATCTAACAATTATTAAATTCCTTTTATGTCAATAACTGGGTGGATGAAACCAATTGGTTGCTCACCAGAGTTATTTTCCACACTAGTATTTATATACTCTGTGACAAGAGCGTGCTCGGTAATAGATATACATTACCGATCAACCAACCGAAAAAACCAAGAGGACGCTGGTGGAAAAAGCCCCCCGAAAAGGAGGACAAGGGAGAACGAAAACGAGGAACGGGGCGACAAGACAGAACGAGAGAAGGGAGAAGAACAAACAACGGAATAAGATCCCCACCAGCAAGTACGCTCTCAACAATTAAACAACAAAAGGGGAAAAGGGACTCCCTAATAACTAGCAGTAAGTGACTAATTGTGTTTTAACCCAGTTAGAAGTAAACGCCGTAAATTAAGCTGGGTCAGACAAATTAGGCCTACATTGTGGTCTAAGACCTAGCATCAACTCATAGCTTAACAAAGGTGAAGGTAGATTACCCTAACCTAATTTGGTGAGGAATCCTACTGTGGACCTCAATTTATCTGCCCGCTCTGGACCATTTCCGGAATCTCTAGGCTGACCCCTACAAGGCTAGACTTAATCTACTGTATAGTTAGACTGGAGATACTAGGGGTGGGTTAATTGGGGACCAATTTATACAGAGCATTTTTCACATTGGTGGCCCGCGTGTGTGGGGAATTTAGATACCTTAACTTTACTTAACAAAAATTGCGGAATTAGGCTAAATGGTCTAGTTTAAACCTAACCTAATCAAGCCTAAAGTAACAAACTTGCCTAATTAGGTCTACAACCTAGGGCCTAACTAGGAAACATTTACATTTAAGGAGTCCCATTCTATTATAAGCTTAGACCTGAGTGACACATAAATACTTGGGGGGATTTGACTAAATTTAAAACTTGACGATTTTGTCTGATTACTCAATTTATTTGATCTCTTGTCTCTGGTAATTTCTTCTTGTCCTATATTTCATTACGATCCCCAGTTAAACAATTTTGACTTAAACATGGACAGTGAGGAATTGAAACAATTAAAAAAGAAAAAGAGGGGGAAGTTGGGTGCTGTTACAAAGGCCATGAACACTTTTAACAAAATTACACAACCAGGCAAGGAAGATTTAGAGTTAGTAATTATTAAATTGGATAACTTAAAAAAGGATATAATAGCCATTGATGAGAGTATTTCAAAGTTAATTGAACCTGAAATGGCTGATGAACAACTTATAGACTTTTACTCTGATAATGAGCAGCAGGTAGCTTTAATTGAACAACACATAAGGAGATTACAGTCTCGTTTGACTGACTTAACACCAAATAAACCTATTTCTGATTTCAATCGAAGTAGAGCTAACTTTCAACAAAATTTAAGTGGCATGCCAAATCCCGAGTCACAAGAATTTAGGGCTAAGTTACCCACTTTGCTAGTACCAACATTTGATGGGGACACGGTACAATTCCCATCTTTCATTGAAAAATTTGAGAGTTTAATAGGTAATAAACCTTATATTCCAACTGTTGATAAGTTTAGCTACTTAACTAGTTTCCTTAAAGGTCCAGCCTATAACATGATAGCCTATTTACCAGCTGTGGGTGATTCGTATGAAGTAGCTATTGATCTCTTGAAACGTAATTACATTAATAAAGATGAGATTATATTTGAATTATCTCAACAAATTATTGATTTTGCACCCGTAAAAGATAACCACAGTGATATGGAAAAATTTTATTCAAAATTAGAAGCTATTATGGGACAACTGGTTAGCAATGAGATAGATGTTAAAGCTTCATCTTGGCTTATACAAGGCGTAGTTCTTAGGTGCCTTCCTTTGAGGGTTAAAGATGTTTTAGTTTTAAAGACGGGAGAAAATTATCCTAATCTTGAAAACATCAGAAAACACTTTCCAACTATCTTAACTAATTTCAAATTGAGAAATATTTCAACACCAAATAAGACCCAGACTATGGATAAACCAAAGACTGTCCCCAGAGACCAACTAGCTACAGCCAAACAGACAAAACTTGATACTGTAGAATCAAATGTGACCAACTGTAATACACGAACACCTACATTACAGAACTTTAATGTAACTGCTGTCTCAACTTACACACCACATTGCAAATTTTGTGCAAGCGATGAACACAGTAGTACTGGGTGTGACAAATATTCAGACTTTAACTCAAGAGCTAGAAGATGTGAACAGTTGAACCTATGTAAAAAGTGTACTGGCCAGGGACATTATAAGAAAGACTGTAAATCTAGGTTAAGATTCAATTGTAAGTTTTGTAAAAGTTTACGACATGTCTCATCAATGTGTGATTCACCAAAGTGTCCAAACAACAATACTCAAACTCAAAAGATACCTCCTCCAAACAAAGGTAATCAAGAAAATGCCACTTTCATGGGACATTCTGTTTGTTCAAACAACGTAACAAGAAACACTGAGGTTCTTTTACCAACTATTACTTTGGACTTAGTGAATGGTGAGGGTAGCACCACTCCAGTGAGATGTCTTATAGACTCTTGTTCTCAACAAACATTTGTTTCGCAAAATTTAGTTAATAAATTGGGTTTGACACCAAACCCGAATGAACAAGAACTCAATATCACATCCTTTATTAAGGATAACTCGAACAAAAATAGCTATAAGACAATTGACCTGGAACTACATTTAGAAAATGAATTAGAAAAAATTAAAGCAGTCATTATTTCAAAAGTAGGACAAAACAAACTGGTTATACCCAAACTAGAGCAAACCATAAATCATTTGGGAAAACAGTACAATATAGCTGATAGACATATCACAAACAACACAGTAGCTAACATTGAAATGTTAATGGGAGCAGATTATATTCATCTTATTCATAAGGGCATAGTGAAGATAGGTAATGGTATAGCTTATCAGACTCCATCAGGGATAGCCCCTTTGGGTGACCTATCCAAATACAACCTAGACCTAAACCAAAATAGTTTATGACTAACAAATACTATGTGCCTCAACTCAGTCCTATATAACACCTGTAAGAATAGCAACACTTTGAATAATATTATAACAACTGAGAACATTAATTCATCACTATCAAATGAAACTCTGGATGAGGCAATTCAAACTTTATGGTTGCTAGAATCTGTGGGTATACATGACACAAATCAAACTTCAGAAGATCAGTTAATGGTAGAAAGACTTGAAGACACCATTCAGTGCAAAGACAATAGTTATTTTGTCGAGTTACCTTGGAAAATAAATTGTCCAACTTTAAGAGATAATCTCAAAGTAGCTAAAGGACATTTATATAAAGTAATGAAAAAACTCAAACAAGATAATACAATTCAAATGTACAGTGATGTCTTCAAAGAACAGCTACAGAAAGGCTTCATTGAAGAAGTAACAAATAACCCTTTTAACCCTTTACTTCCCAAAAGGACAAATTTGTAACCTTTCAAATACACGCATTCATAACTTAACCCTACAAAATATTTGGCCAGTAAAGGGTTAAAAAAGATGGTTGTCATTATTTAACCCACAGGGGGGTTTATCGACAAGATGCCCCAACAACAAAACTCAGAGTAGTATATAACTGTAGCCTCAAAGACAGTGATAAGCACAGTTTAAATGATTGCCTGATTGAGGGTCCTAATCTCATTTCTGACCTTGTGAAGATCTTACTCAGGTTCAGGTTAGATAAATATGCCGTACAAAGTGACATTTCAAAGGCATTTTTGAGAATAAATCTTAAAAATGAATATGACAAGAACCAACTTAGGTTCTTATGGTTTAGGGATCCATTTGATTTGAATAAAGGGTTCATAACCTATAGATTTAATGTTGTGTTGTTTGGAGCCAATTGCTCACCTAGCCTATTAGCATTGACAATTAGACACCATTTGAACCAGTTTAATAACTCTTTAACATTGAACTTCCTCAAGGAACATTTTTACGTAGACAATCTAATAGGCTCAACAACAACAAAATCTGAATTATCTGAAGTCTATGAACACTCTCAAAACATTATGCAACAAGGTAACTTTGAACTTAGAGAGTGGATTTCAAATGATGAGGATTTAAACAAAAAGATTTTAAAAGATAATAATGGTCTTACTGAGCCATCAGACAGAGTTAAAACTTTAGGTATGAACTGGTATTTGGATGCAACTTCTAACAGTCATGATTCAATCTGTACTAGAGGTTTTAAACTTGATGAGGAAGCAAACACTAAAAGACAAATATTATCAGAGGCTTCAAAAATTTTTTACCCCATGGGTCTATTCCTGCCTTCAACAATAAAATCAAAAATTCTCCTCCAAGAAGTTTGGAGGACAAATGTTGGGTGGGATGATCCAATAACAACCGAAGATCAAAAATCTTGGAAGAAGTTAGCTGCTGATTTAACAAAAGTGCAGAACATTAAAATACAAAGGTGCTGTGGGTTTAGGGATAAGCCCCAGAGACTTCATGTGTTTGCTGATGCAAGCACACAGTCTTATGGGTGCTGTGGGTACCTTGTAAGTCCTACAGAAAGTCATCTAATTTATGCAAAAGGGAAAGTTGCACCTCTCAAACCTACCCGAACCATACCTCAATTGGAACTATTGGCTGCTGCATTAGCCATTAAAACCATTTCATTGCTTAAGGATGCTTACCATGATGTGAACATAACTGATATCCACATCTGGCTTGACAGTCGGATTTGTCTTGCCTGGATACGGAATGATAGCATTAATAGTAAGAACATCTTTGTAAGAAATAGGCTAAAAGAAATAGCTGAAGCTAATGAAAGCCTACAAGTCAACTTTCACTATGTTCCAACTAAACATAATCCAGCAGACTTTCTGACCAGAGGTTTATCCTACAAGTTGTTGAAGTCAAACAAAACTTGGTTCATGGGGCCTAAGTGGCTCTGTTATACAGACCAATGGCCTGTAGAACAAGTTAACTTGACATTAAATTTAATCTTTTCAAATGAAAAGGTTGAACCAATCACTAATTATGAACATTATTCTGATTTCAGCAAACTTGTCAGGGTCACAGCCTACTGTTTGAGGTTTGCTCACAACTGTTTAACTACAATAAACAAACAGCTAAATAAGAACAATCATAATTATACAGAAGTTGCAACCAAGTACTGGATAGGGCATGCATAACAAAAGGAGAACAATAAAGAGTTAGAATTCTTGACTAATGGGAAACAAACAAAAGAGCCTGTACCATCAGTAGTTGTGGATCTAAACTTGTTCAGAGATGAGGAAGGCCTTCTAAGGTGTAAACGGAGATTAGACAAATCAAAACTGTCTTACAAAAGCAAACATCCAATCCTTTTACCTAGATTTAGCTATTTGACAACATTAATCATCAGACAAACACACAATGATGTACAGTGCTTACAATAAGTCTCGCGCCTCTGTCTCGTCCCAAGCTAGTCTGTTAGGTATAAAATGGGCGGTCCTTATGGCAGCGGAGGTGTGTTCGGATTGGTGCACATAATTGCTCTAACTCCATCAATGACGTCCACATTATCATTGTGTCGATCACTCTATCTATTTATATATTGACATACTGTATATAGATATATATATAGAGTATGCAGGGGATAACGTGTCTCAGTCCCAGCTATGGTAGTTGTCTTACAATTAACAGTCCCAAGTGCAAGTTACGTAACACCTCCACATAAACTACCCTGGACTAAAATAACATAAGTGAAGCCCTTACCCACAAACCATTTAAAAGGTGTGATTTAAAAGCTCTCTCTCTCTCTCTCTCTCCAACAGCAATAGTGAGGGGCTCTTCGACACCCGACAGCCCTGGCTGTTCGGGAAACGGGTCGTGCTAGGGGGCGGTCAGAATAGGGAAGGCTCCCTCCGTGCAATGCTTTTTAATGCTAGGTCAATTAGGAACAAGTTTCGCGAGCTACGGGCGCTCTTAGCATCAGAATGCCAGGATATCGTTGCTATCACCGAGTCCTGGATTCATACTGATCGTAGGGACTACGTTGGGGAGTTCGAAATTCCCGGGTATAGAATGTTTCGCAAAGACCGCACCCGTGGGGAGGGGGGTGGGGTACTAATATACGTCAGAGACACGTTGAGTCCGGTTGACTGCCAGTTCTGGTCGGAACGGGAGCTGCTTGGCGTCGATCTGAACGTGGGAGGGACGAACTATAGGTTAATCTTGGTGTACAGACCTCCGCATCTCCTCCTCGAGGAGGATACAGCCCTGTACACCGAACTCAGTAGCCTGCTAGGGGATAGGGTGTGTGTAGTTTTAGGAGACTTCAACTGTCGCGGCATAAAGTGGGAAAACAGGACTGCCGATGCTGAAGGGAGGAGGCTAGTTGACTTTGCTGATGAGAACTTCCTCACTCAGTGGGTCAACGAGCCTACACGAGGCGAAAGCGTTCTGGACTTAGTGTTCACGACCGAAGACAACCTCGTCACTGGCCTCACCGTTGACGAATCGTTGGGCGGGAGTGATCACAGTCTTATTAGGTTCCGTGTGTGCGTCCCTCGGGTGAAGCGTAGTAACTCGAGAGGCAGTAAGCTCGATCTCCGGCGGGCGAACTTTGTTAGCCTCAGGGATAGCGTAGGAGATATGGGGTTAGAGGTCGGCGGCGATGTTGAGGGAGTGTGGAGTGCATTCCGGGACGAGTTTATGGTGCTGCAGTCTGCTGCCATACCCTCAAAACCGGTCACCCCTGCTTCAACGCAGCCTAAGTGGTTCAATCGTGACATCGCTTCGGCTATCCGAAATAGGAAAGTAGCGTATAGGAGGGCGAAGGCCAATCGTTCCCATGAGAACACTTTAGCGTATGTCCGCCTGTGTAGGGAAGTGAAGGCGAAGGTTAGGCTAGCGAAACGTAACGAAGAACTACGGGTGGCAAGCCTCTGCAAGGGGAACCCTAAGGAGTTCTTCAGTTATGTTAATAGTAGAAAGCCCATTAGAAGCATGATAGGTCCGTTAAAGGACGGAAGCGGCGTTCTGCGGACCTCGGACGCGGACATCGCCAATGTGCTTAATGAGTACTTTGCGGGAGTGTTCACCAGGGAGGACACCCGCATCATCCCCGAGCCAGGTGTGAGGCACGAAGGTGCTGGCCTGGATAATGTTCGATGTACCGCGACAGTCGTTGCCGATAGAATAGACAAACTGAGCGCGTTTAAGGCTCCTGGGCCAGACCAGTTTCTCCCCAGAGTGTTGCGGGAGGTGCGCGACCAGGTGGCTCCCCACCTGGCTACAGTCTTCAACAAATCGTTGGAGACGGGCCAGGTGCCTGGTGACTGGAGGGAAGCCAACGTGACCCCTATCTTTAAGAAAGGGGATCACGAAAGTCCAGGGAACTATCGTCCCATTAGTCTCACTTCAGTTGTAAGTAAATTATTAGAGGGGATAATAGCGGATCGGATCGTTGACCATTTGGATTCCTACAAGCTGCTTGGGGACTCCCAACATGGGTTTAGACGGCATAGGTCGTGTCTCACCAACTTGCTCGAGTTTTTCCACGTCATGTTGGGTGAGTACGATAAGAGTAGGGCGATTGATATACTTTATCTCGACTTTCAGAAAGCCTTTGATAAGGTACCTCACCGCCGGCTAATGGCGAAAGTGCGCGCGCTGGGTATCGGTGGGGAAATAGGTAGGTGGATTGAAAACTGGCTGAAGAATAGGCGGCAGAGGGTTGTAATTAAAGGTGCTAGTTCGGGTTGGGCCTCAGTCACTAGTGGGGTTCCTCAGGGTTCCGTTTTGGGGCCGCTGTTGTTTATCATTTACATAAATGATATCGACGGTGGCATCGTCAGTCGGATCGCCAAATTCGCTGATGACACCAAGCTTGGGGCCAATGTTGGGACGCCCGAAGCGACCGAGGAACTGCGTGCGGACCTAGGTAGGATAGGAGAGTGGTCCGAAAAATGGCAAATGCCGTTTAACTTGGGTAAATGCAAAGTGATGCACATTGGCTACGCCAATCCCAAGTCGGACTACTCGATGTTGGGTAGTAATATCGAGGTGACTGATTTAGAAAAGGACTTGGGTGTGCTAATTAGCAGCGACCTTAAGTTTACGAAACAGTGTGTAGAGGTGGAAAAGAAAGCCACAAGGAGATTGTGCTCTCACTGTACAATTCCCTTGTTCGGCCGCACCTGGAGTATGCTGTGCAGTTCTGGTCGCCCACCCTCAGGAAAGATATTGAGAGGCTGGAGCGAGTGCAGGCGAGGGCCACAAAGTTAATCCCTTCCGTTAGGCATATGGGCTACAATCGACGGTTACGCGCCCTGAACTTGTTTTCGCTTGAAACTCGGAGGCTGCGCGGTCAACTGATCGAGGTTTTCAAGCTCTTACGCGGGTTCAACGATGTCGATTTTAGAAGTATGTTTAGTTTAAATGATAACCCAACTCGCAACAATGGTTGGAAGTTGGATTTGAAACGGTTTAGGACTAGTGTGTGTGGGAATTACTTTACGTATAAGATCTGTGACACATGGAACAGGTTACCTTCGGAAGTTGTGAACAGTTCCTCTGTGGATCAGTTCAAGAAAAGGTTAGACCAAATTTTGCACACTATTTGAGTGTGTAGAAAATTTTCCGTGGCACCCGTTGCCATTGGTACCTCCTCGGTATGGGCCGCAAGGCCTTTTGAGGTACTTCTTTTCCTTGTAACTCCTTGTAACTCTCTCTCTGATTACACCGCATGGCAATGTATCCATATAACGTTAATAATAACCGAAACTCGAGAAAATATACTCTCTGCCTTCCGCTCTATCCCAAATCCTTTTCTCTTAGTAACCTCTTAATACAAACTAATCTATCATATTTTGCGACTTTTTAACTCTGGTAGGATTCAATTCCATTCCTATAGTGTAAGATACTTAAATTCATGTGTGTATTATGCCATATGATGTGCGTAATAAATAATCATTTTTAAATAGTTGGAGCGTTCAAGGTCATCTGTAGTAATCTATAGACTACCCCTCAAGCCGACTCTCAACACTTAGATTCCCCTAAGACACAGGCGTCTTCAAGTAACATGAATGCGTAGAGATCTAAGGTGTTGGATTCCATATTATATAATTTATGTGCTAGGTTTAAGAACGCTGGCATTGAAGGATGGAAGGAAGGGACAGTAAAAGCGATAATAGGTTAAATGAAGGAAGTGGAATGAGGATGGAGGTAAGCGTTGCTATGTCGAAGGAAACGAGGTTGGGTGGGGAATTACGAAGGGAGGAGGAAAGGGAGCCAGAGATTATTAATCTAATTCTGCCACCACGTTCTCCTGATATGAATCCGATTGAAAACCTTTGGGCAATAATGATTAACGAATGGGAACAACGCAATGAAAGGACATTTGAAGCACTTTTAGCTCACACGAGGAATAGTTGGGAGAGCTTACGTCGAACACCAAACATTCCCTACAATCTGGCCTCTTCTATGCCGCAACGATTGCAAGAAATTATTGATGCCGGAGGAAGCTATACGAAATACTGATGTTAAAGCCATGACGTAAATGTGTATCGAATATATATTTATGTTAATATAGAATTTTATTATATTTTTATGTTTGACATCTATAAAAGTATATATTGTGACCATGAAAGAACTTTACTTATCCTTAGTTAGAATCTTTTCTTGCAATGTCTACGCTCGTGGAAATGATAATATATGCATTGTTGAAACAAGCTATGAGAAGGTAATAGTTTCAGGAAAAAAAAAAAAACTGGCAACATCGAGGCCATCACATGTTTATGGGAATTGTCATAATAATTACGATGAACAAATCAAATGCAAATTTCTCTGATTCACGGCCCACCAGTCTTACTTTAGACTAATGACTTTCATAAGATGGAATAGGTTATCACTTAAAACAATGGATAAACTATCTATTAGTGAGACGACCGTGACTTCCTCGAAATGCGAGCGCGTGAGAGGTTCACTGAGGAATTTGATCATTAGATTCTTCACGTAGGATATGTATCACAAACAACAATATTGACAACAATTCCCAACAATTACTTAATATCAGTCATTGCATTTGAGCAAATAATTTAGACCTGCGTCAAAATAACTTGGGTATCATGCCATGATTTGGGATATTTGCCGAATTAATCGTTCTTTGTAGTCTACACTGCAGGGCTTCTCAAACTTTTTTCACTTGCGACCCCTTTGGATCAGACAAATTTTTTCGCGACCCTTCACTCAATGTCATAAAAGCAATAGGTACTAACACTATATATTTATGAAAAAAATAATATTTTCAAATGTTTCTGCGACCTTCAATAATATTTACGCGACCCCTAGTTTGAGAAGCGTGGGTCTACAGTATATATTGAGACGGTATAATGTAATGCCCAGCTAATATTATGATGACTAGGATTGCTCCATAACCATCCCAACATCCCGAAACTTGGTCAGTCTGCTTCTTATTCATTTGTATTTTAAACACTAAAATGTAGCAGAAGTGACTTAATAATGGACGTCATTGATGGGGTTAGAGCAATTATGTGCACCAATCCGAACACACCTCCGCTGCCATAAGGACCGCCCATTTTATACCTAACAGACTAGCTTGGGACGAGACAGAGGCGCGAGACTTATTGTAAGCACTGTACATCATATGGGGGTACCACAGACACTAACTACAGTAAGAAAAACTTATTGGATACCCAAGGGAAGGATAACTGTTAAAACAGTCCTGAGTGAGTGTGTCACATGTAGGCGTATTCGGTGTTCATGCTAGGCCCTATAGGAAACCAAATCCTCCTGCTTTGCCAGAGGAGAGAGTTACTCTCAACAGACCCTTTGAGACTGTAGGCATTGACTATACAGGAGCATTGACTGTAGAGGTGGTTGACACTGAACAAAAAATGTACATTGTACTGTTTACATGTGCTGCCTCACGAGCTGTTTATCTGGATGTTGTGGAGGACCTTACAGCAGAATCTTTTGTTGCTGTCTTTAAGAAATTCTGTGCACGACATTCAGTACCCAAGACAGTTTGGACTGACAATGCTACATATTTCAAGGCTGGTGAACAAGTCATCAACGACTTGTTAAGCAATGAACTCTCACAATTATATATACAAAATTCAAACATAAAGTGGAAGTATATTCCGGTTGCCTCTCCTTGGTATGGTTCTATCTGGGAGAGGAATATACAAACAGTAAAGAATTGCTTGAAGAAAGCAATTTGTAAAAAACCGATACACTTGTTTGAGTTGCTCACTCTCCTAGCTGAGATTGAGAACATCATCAACAATAGACCACTCACTTATGTGAGTGACAACATTAATGACCCGGAACCATTAACTCCAAATCATTTGATTCGGGGAGAACAAGTTAGTCTCCTGCCGGAATACAATATAGACTCTTCAGAAGACCCAAACTGGACTCAACGACATGATGAACTCCAGACTAAGTTACAACACGTAACTAGAGTTAAAGCTCATTTCATTAAACAGTGGAAAACTGAGTACTTGATGGGTCTAAGGGAGAGACATAAACAAATGACTAAGAAGGATTGGTCTGACACAATTAAGGTAGGGGACCTTGTTCTCATACATGACAGTACTCCAAGACAATACTGGCCTCTGGCTGGAGTTTTAGAACTCAGACCAGGGGCAGACCGGGTAACAAGAGTGGTCAAATTAAGGATTTCAACGGGTGACACAACAAGAGACATTTCTCTTTTGTACCCCCTTAGAGTCTGGACCCAAAACAATGGACTTTGGAGAACCTTCTCCACCGACAGTAACAACTGGAGACACTGAACTTCCAGTAACTATTCCTTTGACAGTAGGAGTGGTAACGTATCCTACTACAACACTGACAGACGCAAGACCTCAGCGACAAACAGCATTAAAGGCGCGACTAGTTTTACAACAAAAAATAGATGCTGGGGAATTGTAATTTCATCTTTAACTTTCACTTTTCCTTTTCTTATGGTAAAGCCATAGACAGTTTCATCCTATGGATGTATATTTTCTCTTCTAATTAAATGCCACATCTTCTCCATGAGAAGGTGAGGATAGTCACTGTTAATCAGATTAACAGGCATTTACAGTCAAATAGTTAGCTAGTCTACACTCAGACATAAAAATTGGTGACAATGACACCAAAATTTTTATCTCCCGGGGCCCCCAGTATATGGAAAACTGATGTGTGGGTTGTTGGGAGGTAACGAAAATGGTTCACTGAGTAGGTAGGTAGTTAATCTAACAATTATTAAATACCTTTTATGTCAATAACTGGGTGGATGAAACCAATTGGTTGCTCACCAGAGTTATTCTCCACACTAGTATTTATATACCCTGTGACAAGAGCATGCTCGGTAATAGATATACATTACCGATCAACCAACCGAAAAAAAAACCAAGAGGACGCTGGTGGAAAAAGCCCCGCGAAAAGGAGGACAAGGGAGAACGAAAACGAGGAACGGGGCGACAAGACAGAACGAGAGAAGGGAGAAGAACAAACAACGGAATAAGATCCCCACCAGCAAGTACGCTCTCAACAATTAAACAAAAGGGGAAAAGGGACTCCCTAATAACTAGCAGTAAGTGACTAATTGTGTTTTAACCCGGTTAGAAGTAAACGCCGTAAATTAAGCTGGGTCAGACAAATTAGGCCTACATTGTGGTCTAAGCCCTAGCATCAACTCATAGCTTAACAAAGGTGAAGGTAGATTGCCCTAACCTAATTTGGTGAGGAATCCTACTGTGGACCTCAATTTATCTGCCCGCTCTGGACCATTTCCGGAATCTCTAGGCTGACCCCTACAAGGCTAGACTTAATCTACTCTATAGTTAGACTGGAGATATTAGGGGTGGGTTAATTGGGGACCAATTCATACAGAGCATTTTTCACATATATATTCAAAACGAAATACGGTTGGCATTCGAGAAAGTTTGAAACAACGCAGTAAAAAGGTTATAAAACGCAAAGGTCAGAAAACCCTCGAAATACCCTCGACCATCGAAAGGAAAGAAATAGAAATAAAAATAAATAAATAAAGAATTTGTGTGGGTATTTCTTTTTACGCTAATTAAGGAATAGCATGGCTATGGGTCCAAATTCTCACTTAATCTGTAATTTGTGCAATCTGGTAACAACGGAAAACTTGGCGATTAGATGTGATTTCTGTCAACAACTAATGACTTTATCTGCATGAATTGGAATGATAGGGAAATAACTGTTGTCTCGAACGCGAAACACGTCGTGGGGATCAAATTTCTGTGGCGCATGTACACAGACCGTAAATTCTTTCGCGGTCTTTAAAGAAATGGAGAGAGCAAACTCGAAAGTTACAAAAAAGTATGAAATAATGGGGACACATGGGTCCGGAATGGTCCCAACGAAAAACCGGGTGGATGAGAGAGAAGACGAAATAACGAATAACAGCATAATAACGAACAACAATTTAATAACGAATAACAATACAAACAATATAATACGGAAGGAAGACATAGATGAAAGAAAAGAAATAAGTAAAAGTTGCGAAGTAGTCAAACAGTCCAACGAGCGAAATGATAAAAAGATAACTAAAAACGTAGAAAATAAACAGCCAAAGAAAAATAATGATAATGCCAAAATTAAGAACTTTGAAAATAATAAGAAAAGAAGTAGAAGCGTAGAAAATATCGTATGTAAATACTATGCGAAAGGGAACTGCAGATATCGGGATGGGCAATGCATATACGCACATGCCACATTATGCAACACACATTACACAAGTGGATACTCAAATTTGATAAGAAATGCAAGTTCTACCATCTTTCGGTCTGCAACACTTATGCAAGATATGAGAGTTGCAAATACAGAAAAAAATGCCGGTACCACCACCCTCAAAGGAACGCAACGAGTGAACAGAAAAAACGAACATCAAAGAAGAGTGCCAATTTTTTAGACGCAGCCAACATATTTCAGCTGCTAAATACTATCCAGCAATTACAAAACCAGCTGACAAATATAGGAATCCGAGAGCCGGACAGAAGGTACGAACAAAGGCACTTCATGCGTTATCGGGACAACAGGTACCGACAAAGATAAAAAGAGGTAAATTCTCGGAGGACCACAAGGCAACGAAACCGGCACCCCGATTGGAAAACGAATCGGGACCACCTTTATGCGAAAACGAAAGAGAAAAAATAAAAATAATCCTAGCCAACATTCAGGGCCTTAAATCAAACCATTTCACGAACAAAGTTTTATACCTGAAAGGACTCATGCAAGCAGCCGAAGCAGACTTTGCATGCCTCACAGAAACTCATCTAAAGGACTGCCAGGCGAACTGTGAAAATTGTGAGTCCTGTAGTGACAAAAAAGAAATACAAATTGACAACTATAACATCCTCCGAGCCGACAGAACAGTGAGACGTAAAGGAGGATGTGCTATTTACACACGCGAAAGGCACATAGCAGAAATGGCTATAAGTACCTCAAACAGCTATGTATCATAGAATGTGTAGCAGCAAAAATTGAAAAATTAAATATGGTACTAATTGCAATGTACAGACCCCCAAACACGCCAACCTCAAAATTTTCAGATTCCATTACAGAGGTAAGAAACTTAGTAAAAGATCTACACACTCCAACCCCAAATATTTTTTCTGTGGTGATTTTAATTTCCCATTCATGAAATATAAAAGGATAGGAAAAAATATATGTATACACCAGGACAAGGGGGCACACGAGAAGACCAGGAGCAGGTAAAAATGCAACTAGGTCTAGCCGGGGACTTCGATATACATGGACTCGACACGCGATTTTAGGGTGGGCCAGAGGAGGCCTAGGGTTCAAAATCGAAAGATTGCAAATAAGTTAAAAAATGTGTTATAATGGACTCCTACCATGTTTTTAACCATACCTAAGAGCAAAAAACAACATTCTAGCCACTCAACATTACTTAAGAGGGGGTGGGGGATAGAAGTCTCCGGACACACCTATGTCAATATTATTATTTTGAACTATATTGCAAAAACGGAACATTTTAACAAAAAACAATTTAAGATCACTAATTTTAATAAAAAATGCAACTTACATTTGTAATTACATTTTATCAGATTGCAATTTAGCAATCTTTTTAACACTTGGTGGTTGTTTATCATCCTCAGTAGCCGGCTTTCTTTTCCGTTCTGCATGAATTTGGCTGTTCACTTCACTAACATAATTTTTTGCAACAATATTAAATATTGTTTGTGAAACTTTTTCAACACACTTTTTGAAGTTATGACCATTGTCACATTTAATATTACATAATGTTTCTGTGTTCTCATTTTCTGCCATCTTTTCAACAAAAGTTTTAACAAAAACTGCTCTAGGATGTTCAAATCCTAAGATTTGTGATCTCAAAGAATTATCTTTGAAGATGAGCAGATAAAGCTCATAGGCATGAACTGCTGTTACAAATACTATGTCAGAAGGATTACACAAACCACCACGGTTTATTGCATTCAAGAAACTTTCTTTTTTAGTTGTATCACTTTCACTTACTCCTTCTGTTGGAATCTCAATATTTACCTATTTGCTGTTCCTTAGCACAATTGCTCCCTTCAAACACATCTTTTATTTCTGACATACTGAAGTTGGAGAATTTTATTAAACTTTTGAGTCTTATTGTTTTTCCGCCTCAAGGAATTGTCTTACACTGGCACAATAATTAGCACCATTTAGTTATCGGTACCAACCAAAACGTCTTTCAGTGCAATCTGAATACACATATAAATACACAATACAATATAAATACACACACACACACACATGTTAAACATATATCGATATGTTTATATACCATAATTAGACATATTTTACCCATTTTTGCAAAGTATTCACATTTTGGGCCAAACGAGGCTAGGTCTCCTCTGGCCCGCCACTCTGAGCCAAAGTGTCTGCGTGTGCAGTCCATGTATATCGAAGTCCCCGGTCTAGCTGATGAATTTATGTTAACGCAAGAAATAACAGAAAAAACAACTGCCTAGATTTGGTATTCACAAACAACAACAACAACACTGGTCAACACTCATTTTATTGCCAATCATATTAGAGTGATTTTGGGGTAACTTTGTGGTGCTGATTCCGAATATGACATCGGTTTTGCTAGATTGGCTCTAATTTATGAGATAATTGGTACCCCATTGAAACACGTAAAAATGCAAAAAATTTAATGTTCAGGCGGAGCCTACTTACAAATCGCATTGAAATTGTCTCAAATCATACAAAAGTAAACACATGAAATACATAATGGCATTTTATTCGGTCTCACCATCTAGAATGTTCCGGTAGTTTCCCATATGCACGCGTTATGGTTACGTTTCCTATTAATTGAGGGTATTCATTATCTCAAGAACTAGAGCCAAATCGGAAAAACTACTTTCATTTTGGAATTCAGCAACCCCAAAATACCCTAAATTCGTACGAATTTCCTTGAAAACGAAAAAAAAAAGTTTTTTTGTTGACCTGTGTAATCTAATTGATAATGTAGAAATATCCCCAACTATGATATCGGACCACATCATCATTGAAATAACAACTAATATAAAGGCAACAGGAAAGGAAAGAACACGCACAACAGAAAGAAGCAAATTTGAAATTTTTAATTTTCACTCCAAAGCTATAAACTGGGAAGATGTGACATCCAGCATGGAAGTAATAGATTGGAAAACCATTTTCGAGGCCAAGACAACGGAGGAGATGCTAATGACGTTAGAGGAGAAAACGTTAGAAATTGTGGAAAAACATGTCCCAAAGATACAACAAAGAGGAAAGAGAAGTAGGTTCGAGACACAAAAGAGGGCATTGTTTCGAAAGAGAAAAAGAGTGACTGCAAAATAAAATAATTGTAAAGATAACAGAAAAATATCAGGTCATCCCATAAGTAATGCCGTTTTTTAGATCTGAATTTGAAGGACAAAAAAAAACTCAACTCAAACTTTTTAATCTAGTATATATTTTCCATCGGAATCAATGACACTGCCAACGTCCTACAAGCTTTTCAATGCCATGTTTATAAAATTCAGTCGGTTTTGAGGCAAAAAACGTACAAAGACTGGTGTGCAGGTCATCTAAAGAAGTATACTGTTTCTCGTCAAGATAGTTTTGCAGACTCCTGAAGAGATGATAATCTGAAGGCGCAAGGTCTGGAGAATATGGAGGATGTGGAAGTTCTTCCCATCCAAGCTCCTCAATTTTTGCAGAAGTGATCCGAGCGGTATGAGGATGTGCGTTATCGTGGTGGAACACGATTCCTTTCCGATTAACCAAAGAAGGTCTCTCTTCTTTCAGTGCAGTGTTCAATCGATCCAGTTGTTGACAGTAGACTTCAGCGGTGATTGTTTGGTTGTGTGGTAAGGTTTCAAAGTGTATTACACCACCTTTATCCCACCAAACACTAAGCAACACCTTCCGAGGGTGAAGATTTGGTTTTGGCTGTGGTGTCGCTGGTTCTCCGGCACAAACCCACTGTCGACGGCGCTTAACATTCTGGTAGTATCCATTTTTCATCACCAGTCACTAAACGGTGCAAAAACGGATCTTGGAGTTCACGGGAATGAAGAGCTGTGCTAATGTTTACCCGCACCCTCAGATTGTCGACCGACAATTCATGTGGCACCCATTTTCCTAACTTAGGCACTTTCCCGAGTTGTTGCAAATGTCGATGGATGGTGGACGGGGATGAATCGAGTTTCTGGTCCAATTCTTCGACAGTTGTTGAACAGTCTTCTTCAAGTGCGGCTAACAGCAGGTCATCATCAAACTCAGCAGGGCGTCCAGAGCGTGCTGCATCTGTCAAACAGCAGTCACCATTCCTAAACTTTTGAAACCATCTTTGATAGTTCCTCACATGCAGAATATCGTTGCCATAAACGTCCTGAATGTTTCGCGTTGCTTCAGTAGCACTATTCCCTTTTTTGAACGCGTAAAGCATTATATGCCTGATATGCTCTTCTGATACCGCCGTGTTTACGAGAGGTTCACATAAAGCAAAACACACGTCTTCACTGGTCAAGGTCTGTAAAGTATGTAGCGAAACACGATAGATCTCCTCTTAGATATAACCTTCAAAAAATTTATGCTTAAACCGAGTAGGACTAGTTTAAACTTAATCTATCGTAAAAAACGACATTACTTATGGGATGACCTGATATTAAATGATAAACTGCAAAGTATCGATGTCGTCAGACAGGAACTAATCGAGAAGCATACAGAAAAAGACGACGACGCTATAGAAGCGATAAAGGCTAACTCAAAGTACTTCTATAATTTCGCAAAAAGAAAGTCGAAAAACCATGCGACTATCGGACCTTTAAAAAATAAGAACAGTGCTTTATCTGATGATCTAACAGAAGTATCTGAAATATTAAGAGCTCAGTACGAATCATCTTTCAGTATCCCAAAAACTGACAAATTGATATGCGATAGAAACGCGTTCTTTGAAGAAGAACCACAAGGGAAAAGTATAACGGATTTCGACTTTACGACGGATGATATTACACAAGCCATAGGGAAACTAAAAACACACACAGCGGCAGGAGGAGATCGATCTGAGGCCAAAAACTATAGGCCAGTGTCGCTTACATCTCATCTCACTAAAATATTTGAAAGAATAGTTAGACAGAAAATGCATGACTTTTTGGAAACTCAGAAAAAATTAAATGATAACCAACACGGGTTTCGGTCAGGCAGATCATGCCTTTCACAACTAATGGAACACTACAACAGCATTATTGATGCACTTGAAAGTAATGAAAACTATGATGTACTATACACAGACTTTGCTAAAGCGTTCGACTGAAATATATGGGAATAACAGGAAAAGTAAGGAAATGGATATATAATTTCCTTAGTGAGCTGCGGCAGTCGTTACAGTACAAGGAGTATCTTCATCAGAATCAGAGGTCCTCAGCTCAGTTCAGTACCACAAGATGGCTCCACTACTCTTCATAATCATGCTAACTGACATAGATGAGGACGTTACCAGAGACACCACAGTAACATCCTTTGCCAGTGACACAAAGATCAGTAGAAAAATAAGAAACCCAGAAGATATAGGATCTCTACAAACCGACAAACAGAATCTACAAGTGAACGGAAGACAACAATATGAAGTTTAACAGAGAAATTTCAGCCATTACGGTACGGAAAAAGAGTAGACCTAAAATCCATGGAATATTATACCCCAAATGGAGAGGAAATTCCAGAGCAAAAGATTTAGGGGTTGTAATGACAGATAATGCGAAATTTGAAACACAAAATAAGATAGCAGTAAACAGAGCAGAGAGAATAACGGGACAGATATTGAGAACCTTTAAACAAAGGGATAGGAATGTAATGATTCCTGTACTGAAAACCCTGATAATACCCAAATTGGAATACTGCTCGGTCCTAACATGCCCATATAAAAAAGAAGACATTAGACAGCTGGAATGGATCCAGAGAAGCTTCACAGTCAAGATGAATGGGTGCAAAGAACTAATTTACTGGGAAAGGTTACGCGAACTAGACCTATATTCACTGGAAAGGAGGAGACACACACACACCATTATTTACACTTGGAAAATAATGTAGAAACTAGCTAATCTTACTCTGAACCCTATAACTCCCCAAACAACGATGGAAGGTAGAAACGGTAGACTGTGTCGTATTCCCAAATTGAAGGAGAGAGGAAACATCTTTAACCCTGAAAGAAAATAGTTTTGCGGTGAGAGGACCAAAACTATTTAATCAATTGCCCAAAGACCTGAGAAACACGAAAGGAGTTGCAGTGGACATCTTCAAAAGACTAGACGTCTGGCTCAGAACAATCCCCGATGAGCCGGGCCTGGCTATGTGAGGTGGAGAGCACAAGAAACCAACTCATTACTTCACCAGGCCAACTCGAGAGGAGGGGCAACTAGCTTGACCTTCGCGAAATGAGGAATCATCGCGTGAAACCTTTGTAAGGTTGTAAATAAAAATAAAATGTGCCAGTTTGGTTATCATCGAGGTTTGGTAGGTTTAGCTCTTTAAATAATGCACTAGAGTGATCAAGGAAATCAGCACATATAGTCACAGCGTACTTTGAATAATAAAGAACTACAACCTCGCACGCACTAGACAGACCGACGTATCTCGTGGCTTGTCAGTCACTTATATACTAGCGGTGCGTTTCTCGAATGTTCTCGAAGACGCTATGGCGTCAATTCTGATCTGGAAGCATTTATAGGCAGTTCTTAATGAAAATTTAATCGAGTTAGTTTTAATGAAAATTACTTACATATGTAATAATTATGAAATGATACTTTGTGAAAAATCTGTACGTGATGGCGAAAAATTACTATATAAGTGATAAAATATTTCGAAAAAAAAAAAAAACCATCGCACGCCTGTGTTATCGTCCAACTGCTTTGATTTCTTGCCTTTCTCAAGTTTTTTTTAATCTATAATAGGAAGATTCTTAAACACCTTTCTGCTCGTAATCTTCTTTCAGATTGTCAGTATGGGTTCTGCAAGGGATATTCTACTGGTGATCATCTTGCATATTTCTGACATTCGGTCATCCTCTTTTCAATATTTCGGTAAAACTTTTGCTATTGCGCTAGAGTCCAGGGGTCACCAACCTTTTTTTGTTCACCGCCCACTTTTAAGATTTTTTGAAAATTAAAAAGCTTATCGCCCACCTTAGATCAAAAAGAATAAATCAACATAATCGATAAAATAAATAATGAAAAATGTTTAATTACCTTTAATGTGAGCCTATTAGTGGGCGCTACCGCCCAGGTTGGTGACCCCTGCGCTAGACATGAAAAGATTTTCATAGAGTCCGGCACATATATTTAATTTGCAAACTGCCCTCCTTCGGTTTCTATCTTCCTGTCTGTGCCTTCATATCCGATTTCCTTTCTGGCCGATCTATTATAGCTGCGATTCTTAATGGCAACTGTTCTTCTCCTCAGCTATTAATAGTGGTGTTCCTTCGGACTCTCTCCCGTCACCCACTTCCTTTTATTTATGATCTATCTTTTAAGTCGTACTTCCTGTCCTATCCACTCCTATGCCAATGATTCCACCCTTCACTTCACAAAGCGTCCCTCTCGACATACACTCCATAATTCGCGTGGGACGGTTATGGTGCACCTGACCTCTGATCTTTCTCTCTGAATAGGGCAAAGAAAACCTTGTGGCTTCTAATGGGGGGCATTTTTGCGGGTGTTCACCCTTGGCCACTGCTTCCTGCATAAAAAAAAAATAAAAATATTTCGGGTGGAACATTAGTCTCACTGGTACTGAAAGGGTTAGAAAATACTTTCATGAAGTTCTGGAGGCAGAGTTAACTCTTAATGAAAATATCGGTGTTAATAAAATAACAATACTTCATACATTAACTTTATTATGTACAAAAAGGAAAAAACCAAAAAAAAAACCGACCTTTTAAATTAATCCATCCAAATTTATCGACAGAAGATAAAGGGAGGAAAACAGAGAATACATACATTATTATTTTATGCCCTGCTGATTACTCTATGAACGGTGGCGGTCTTACAAAAATATGATAGGGTCACTATGAATAGGAGACTTTTTTTTACAAATGCATAGTAGTACTTCACGTGGTGAATGTTGGGACAGGTCAAAAGGACTATATATATATACTGTATATACTATGTAAAATATAAATACAATTTTTCTTTATTGGTTTTCATAATTGTGATATGGTCTACAGAGTAAGGGGATTCGTAATGCAGAACTATACAGATACGGTATTATTGCAATTATTATGGAATGGTACTCATTAAACATTAAGTACGAAATGAAAGTGGTGAGAACATTGATTACCATTCATGGGATTGGTTAAAGTTTGGCTGTAAGGATATGTTTATATAGTCAATAACGAAACACTCACTTTAGACATTGTGTATCGTTTCTACTAAATCTACTGAATGTGTGTTTGTTATACGATTATAATACCATCAACTGGTATTATATATATATATATATATATATATATATATATATATATATATATATATATATATATATATATATATATATATATATATATATAAATAAAATTAGTTACATTGATGAACCATAATGTGACAAAAAAGAAAAATGCAGACAATTATTCATACGAAAATACCTGACTAACAAGGTGTCACTATGCAGAAGCCAAAACACATTCTAATACTCCAGTATTTAACTGTTGTAACCAGGGCTGGAAGCAATTAACTTTTCATTTAACCGGTTAATATCGGTTAATTTGTATACGGAATATATATATATATATATCTACATCAGTGGCGTGCGGTCCATGAATGACTTGCATGCATATCAATAATCAATATACTTTTTTGCATAAATATTTATGAACTCCTCACACAATAAATTTATTCCTATTAGAAGTATTTGGCATTTAAATGCAATTAAATCGATACTTACGCACATGTCTGCGACCTGGAAATGCAAGAACAGGCATCGATATAAACTTAACTACAGCCCGTTCTCATGTAAAAATATGATGGTGCTTGCTTTCTTTCTTTCTCAAGCGACATACGTCGACTCTCAAATACAAGTCCAAAAGCCGAAAATAATCGTTTAGGCGATGCTGATGTAGCTTGAACAGCCAAATATCGCCTTGCAAGGCGGCTCAATGTTGGGTAGTCATTCCATCTTGACGTCCACCATTTTAATAGGCTTTCGTCAACTCGACAACCCCGAGAATATTTCAGCATCTCCCTATCCACATCTAGCGGCGGCGGCGGCGGCTCATCCCGCATTCCGACTTGGTTTTGCGGAAGTTTAGCTAGAAAGGATTTTTGCCTAGGTTCTTGTGCAAGTTCTTCAGTATTTGATTCTGCATCAGGAAAATCATCGTGCTTTATTTTCTCAACTTCGGCTCTTACGGTAGATTTGACGCCGCCTCCAACGTACTCATTCACGAATGAAAGTTTTTGAATCTAGGGTCTAGGAATGAGGCCACCATATGAATGCTCATAGGATTCATCAGGGTTGGTGTGAGCCTAGTGGCAAAGCAGCAGCGTTGCCAAATTTGCCCATAACAACAACATCCTCCGCGCGCCGAAAGTGGAACTAGTAAATAATTATTGTACGAGAATTGCGACGATTTGTGCATTTTATATGAATTTATTGAAATAACCGATTTTAACCGAAATTAACCAGTTGGAAATTTTTAACCGGTTAACCGCTCCCAGCCCTCGTTGTAACTCCCAGTTCTTAAATGGGGGGAGGGGAAGGCGCGACATTAACGACCCAAGCAAATTTTTACCAGTTTAAATTTATTTTGGTTGTCGTACGTGTACGATATTATATTCATCACTGTACGTACAGTAACACCTGTTTTGGATACTACTACTACCAATAATAATAAATTTGGAAACAATTGCAATAATTATTCACTGACTAAAAGACTTAATAAATAAAAGTAGTTTCGTAATTATGATTGTTAAATGGAAATTTTCATACAATATGTACAATACTTTAATAATGTATATATAAAATACAAATAGTCGAATGCAATACAACTTGATGGTATATTGCCCCAAAAGTATTTACAATTATAATTTTTACATTGTAGTTTGTCGAATAACATTTATTAGAACTGGAAGGAAAATTTATTAATGAATTTTCCAATTCTAACGTGGTCGAGTTGTAAGGAGCAGCGTTACTTGGCTGACACAAAAAAAAAAAAAAAAGAATTTATGGTATCCGATAGCCTAATCATCCCTAATGAATAGTTTAAAACATCCAACAACTTGTTCGATAGAAGACTCTTACAAGCTTCAAATCGTTTTAGTAAAATATTTATTATTGGCTGTAAAAGCAAAATCTCAAATTAATTTTAGTATCATGGACAATAAAGAATATTTGCGCAATAATGAAAGAATCTTTTAGATTTGTGAATGATCCTCTAAATATTTAATTTACCAAATTAATCGAGTGTTTAACTCCACATTTAACATTTTTGCCTCTAGTAATGGTAAAACATTTAATTCGTTAAACCAGTGATCAAAAGAAATGAACTGTTTAATATTCTACCAGGAATGTTATTCGCTGGAAAATAAGAATCAAAGTTTTTGGAAGTAATGTTGTGTGTGGTGTTGAAACACGTTTAAATGCTTTATTGAAAGGCAGCTTAGTTGGAATGTTTGTTACATACATTTTCTAGTTCTAGATTGTCTCGTGTAAATACAACAAACTACCCCACGATCGGCGTTATTTACAACTTAAATTGAGGACTCCCATCAAAAATTTTTCGGATAACTGGAATGTACGAGAGTCGAATTACGAATAACAGTTTAAAAAAGAAAAAGTGGCCGATTACCTTAATTATTAAATTTAAGATTTTTAAAATAGTGATACTTTTATAAGCCCTAAAATAGTTACGGTATAACGTGGCAGAATGTAATTATTTTCCTTTTTTCAAGTAAATTAAAGTGAACAGGAAGGCACTCTTACAATTAACTCCAATTACTAAAACAGACATTACCCTAATTTAATAAATTTTCAGTATGAGTAGTTGATAACTAGCGTGACTTCAGAAATAAGCAGTTGTAAATTTGACAGGAGACTCGCTAATTTCTGAGAATGAATAGATAAAAGCAGTCTATATAATCCTCCACATCGTTTTACTCGGGATTAAAGCGTGTTGAAAAAAAGTATTGCTTCATTGATGAATACACAAAACTGCAATAGATAGATTTCACTTCTTTTACGTAATAATAATAATAATAATAATAATAATTGATAATGATGATAATCCCAACGATGATTTACTCACCAATGAATAATTTCACAAAATTATAAATATCCCAAAATACAAATTTGCTTTTCTATAAAAATATTGAGTAAAAATATGTTTCAACTATATTATATTTACAGAGGAAAGAATTCAGATCTTATATACTTTACCTATTAAAGAAAATGGCACTATTTTTTTTTCTTTACAATTAATTTTTTTGCTATATATATATATATAAAATTGGATACTCAATAGTTGTCTATCACAGATGCTGACAAAAACAAGACATCTCCACACAATTCTAAAATACTACTACAATATCCCGTTCAATGGAATTTGGAGAGACGTTGAGATCCACTTTCTCTTATGTTAAGGGAAATTAACCAGATTTAATAATGTCATGGGGTTTAGGGTTCACATTTAAGATAAACATTTATTTTTAGAGTCATAATAATAATAATAATAATAATAGTTGGGAATAATTCATTAAAATACAATAATAAAGATCGTTTTTGTATTAAAAAAAAAAAAAAAAAAAAATGTAATTCGACCGTAAAAGCGGCTCTGCCTGATTCAAATTCATTTAAAACTAAACTCAACTCGACATAAACAAAAATAATAATCCAAATAATAACGATCTAAAAAATTTAAGAGTATTTTCGGTTTAATAAGACTCAAAAGCGATAAATAATTGAGTAACTAATTCGTTCAACACTTATTATTGCCGTGATTTCTGTAAAAAGATCTCTCAGCCTTTATGAGATTCGCGACGAATTTGTTGTAATTTGAGAATTACCTATTACCAAATTATAATAAGAGATAAAAGGTCAAACTAAATTAAAAACTCTAAAAAATATGTAGTAGTATCGAGGCAAATTAAAAACGTATAAACGTATCTGCTACATTATTATTATTAATTAAAAGAATATATAAATAATAGTTTCAATACTCAAAAGAAAAAATATGAACACCCTAATATTATCGAAGCAGCTGTCACTTTTATATACACAAGAACCCGCAGAGTTACAGCAATACTAAAATATTTGTTCGAAAAACTGAAAAATCTAAACATCTGGTTATTAACTAGCTGCAAAGTAGTAGTAGTAGTAATAATAATCGTATGTAAAAACAAATAACCCATTATCCACAGAAAGGAGTGTCACTCGCGAGCATGGGGGCGGACACAAGCAACCGATTTGCATGAAAGTACCGTCACCACCGAGTATAAGTTACCCACCTCAACCTCGGGGATCCAGTATTACCTTTCATGGTAAGGTTGGGGTGTACCTCTAGTGGTACGTCAGGTAAGACCAACGTCTCCATTTACACACCTTGCATACCACTTTCATTACTACGTTTCTCGTAACTCGTTTCCACATTCCATCCACTTTTCACGTGGTCTTAGTCTACTACTACCACTTGCACTATTATACACTTTTTCCCCATATTTCTATCCTTTTTCATTCTCTTCACATGACCAAATAAACATATACTCTCTCTCTTTCATTTCCGCACCTTACCCGATCATCATCATCATCTCATACATTCAATACGCTTCAAACCAATCACGCACTTCAACTATTGTCACTTAACAATACACTATCGGGCCAAATGAGTATACTGCATCCATACCTACAAATTAAGGTTTTTATTATATTCATAACTTGCCTGCCTCGCTTCAATCTACTTTCAGCTAATTTTATTATTATTATATATATATATATATATATATATATAAAATTTTATTTTCATTCGTTCTTGCTCTCTCCACAATTCGTTTATATCGAAACGCCTCCTTCCTTTTACTTTACCCATTACATCATTCATACGCGTATAAAATAGCCATGACTACCTCACAACTCTCCAGTACAAAACCACTCGCTCAACTCACCTTCTTACTCAATCACTGTTATCCACAATAATAGCAGCAGCAGCAGCAGCAGCTTTGGACAGAGCAAGTTTTCATAATTTTTTATAACCTTTAAAATAAAACCTCGAGAATCGAAATGTAAATTTTATAATAAACCCCAGATAGGTAATCTGGGGTATAAACGACCCTACTTCCGAATTACCTTCAGTGAAACTTTTTGATGATTATTATTAAAAATAATAATAAACTTTACGGCAGTTGCATTTATTTCAATACGGTCACCGCAAAAAAACAAACCCAAAAAATAAAAATTTTACCACAAAACATTAAAAAAAAAAAAAAATTCGATCGAAAGTTACTACTTTCATCATTGACTGAATGAATGAAACTTTCAATTATTGAGACTAGATCACTTTTATTCCTTAGAAGAATTTATTAATCGTGATAAGGAATACAATTTTAAAAAAAGCTATCCAATAAGAAAAGGGGTGCGGGAGCGGGCAGAGGTGTATGGTCACAATCCTACCCACCGGCCGCTTCTTGAGGAAATAAATTGTTGCCACTGCAACGACACCTAACTTCACTTCCTTCTGTAGGTTGTCACCACAAATGTACTCGCGCGCGCGCGCATATATATATATATATATATATATATATATATATATATATATATACACACACACACGTTTGTTATTTACGTTACCATAGTTCATCGATATAGAATATGTTTAAATTTATAATTTATGTGTATATATATATTTATATAATTATTATATAAATAGCTACCAATAAACGTACATGTATTTATAATATTTACACAACACTAAACTTATTTTTTTTTTCGTTTTTCTTACTTTTTAACCTCTACTGATCGAAGTTTGGTGTACACTCAAGCGCGCGTACAACTCTCATACACGCTTAATACCACATACCCTCATTCTTCGCTAATTTTTACAATAAAAACGCGTAATACAATGAGAGGAGAGTAAAACTAGCGCTCAACCACACTCTGAAAGGCAAGCCGAAGTAGAAGGCTTGACAGGTAGCGTAAGAATGGCCGGCATTGCGCGTCAATTCCTTCTTCACAGCTTCATTCTTGTTGTTTCTAGTTTCTTTCTTCGTACCTGTAACGAAAGCGATTTAATCAGTGACGCGTAACGAGGTTTACTCGGGGAAATCAATACTATTTTAAGGTTAACAACAACAACAACAACCACAACCACAACCACCACCAACAACAACCACCACCACCACCTTAACGGCGAAGGTCGGTACATCATCCAAACGCATGCAGAGGAAGACCGTCACCCACCCAACTATAGCGAACATACCAACAGGAAGCGGAGTTGCCACGTGAAACCCGTTACTCGGTATGCCTGATCGGAAAAACTAACGTTTGATTGTTCCCTGCCACATTATTATTATTATTATTTCGATTAAGTGCACCTTTTGCGTTAAAAATTAGTAAAGTGAAATCAATTCTTTCTCCAACGGTTTCTCGATCTACTCATTTCGCTAACGTTTTGTTCAAGTACATCCGAACATCTTCGGAACAATCGGTGATCATTATTATTAAGAATGAAAAAAAAAAGGACCAACCAAGACAAATTCAAAACTTACGCTAATCAAACCTTCCTCGCTCTAAAAAAAATAATTTTACTTTTAGTACGGAAAGGGGAATATTAAATGAATTCTTTAAAAAAAAAAAAGTCGCGATTTCATATTAAAATCTTAAATAATTACACTCTCGCGTATTAATAATAAAAAAAAAATTAAACAATTTAAATAAAAAAAATTATCTCGCAGAAAAATCACTTTTTATCGTCAAAATTTCAACGTGTAGACTTAAATGTCAACTTTGAACGTTATGAGAAAAAGATCACAAAAATTCCACTAGAAAATATAGTGAAGAATATTTCTTCTCTTTTAATTTTCGGTATAAAATCAATCGAAACGGAAAAGAAAGGCTTTTTATACGTAATTCATTCAATAAAAAGGATTATGAAATACGAGTGACTGAAGCATCATTTATAATTTACATTCCACCTATCGATTTATTCCAAATCAGAAAAAATTCCCATTTCATCTTTATTTCTTATTTAAAAAAAAAAAAAAAATGAGCCGCCGTTACCGCTACGATCCAAAAATAATTTTTTTTATTCCGTTCAGAAAAAGAAAACGACGCGTGGACAAAGCATACAATTAAAAATGCAAAACCTCGTGACCAGCAACTAGTGTAGGGGTTATATTATCCATGCAACAACATTTAACTAGAACTTTTTCGAACGACTTTAAAAATGTCCGCGATTCCGCCAAAACCAAATAAAATATATAAACGACCATTATTATTATTCACTAAAAAATGTGAAGACGCGAGGCACTTTTTTTTTCTTCTTTTTTTAAGAAATTAATTAGTATACTTCGTTTCGGGGAAGGGGGAGGAGAGTTTCGAAGTCTTTTGGCCACTTCGTCAAAAATGTTCATGCTTCACAAATAAGGTATAAATGTTAACTAGGGGGGGGGGAGAGTGGAAGAGCAGTAAGGAGAGGGTGACGCGGGTAAACGCCTCACCTGCCGCCTTCGGACCACTACTTTTGGTGCGTGTGCCTGTGCTTTTATGCGAGGTGGTCTTAAGAGATGTGGTGCTCTGCAGGGTTGTGGTAGTGGAGGTTGTAGTCGTGGTAGGGCTACTTTTCGGAGTGGTGGGGCTGGAGGACGACTTCGTCGTAGACGTGGAAGTCGAGGAGCCGTCCAACGAAATCGAAATTCCTGAAATAGGAAAAAAAAAAATCTCTGAAGTTACAACCACCGCCATATTCAGAGTACTGTAAAAATAATGCCGTATTTGGCACGAGTACTCGCGCACGCGCGCGCACATATATATATATATATATATAATATTATATATATATATATATATATATACACACCACACACTAACTTTGGGATTAGTTTCGAGGAAAAATATTACTTATTTAGATGTTAAACTAATGTGATGTGTATATATATATATATATATATATATATATATATATATATATATATATATATATATTATATATATATATATATATATATATATATATATATATATATATACAGGGTGTCCCAGAATTAACTATCTATTTCAATGAAATCGGACAAATTTTTTAAAAACACTTATTTATGTTTATCATGTTTAATGTGTTAAAAATGTATAAATTTCTAAATTTTTTTCATAATTTTATTTTCATAATTTTTTCATTATCTGGTCCAATGAAAGACCGTCTGAAGTCATAGAATGGCAAAGAGACTCTCCAAAAGTTAACGTGTGGCTTGGAATGACCAAATCCAAAATTTATGGTGCTCCATCTTGTTGAAACACAACATTATCAAGAATGCCATCATCAAGAAGCTGTGGTTCGAGAAACTGCTGAAGCATATCAAGGTAGACGGTACCTGTTACAGTTGCTCCCGCAAAGAAGAATGGGCCATAAATTTTGGATTTGGTCATTCCAAGCCACACGTTAACTTTTGGAGAGTCTCTCTGCCATTCTATGACTTCAGACGGTCTTTCATTGGACCAGATAATGAAAAAATTATGAAAAAAATTTAGAAATTTATACATTTTTAACACATTAAACATGATAAACATAAATAAAAGTGTGTTTTTAAAAAATTTGTCCGATTTTATATATAATATATATATAATATATATATAAATATATAAATAAATATATATAAATAAATATATATATATAAATAAATAAATATATATATATATATATAAATATATATATATAAATATATATATAAATAAGTAAATATATAAATAAGTAAATATATAAATAAATAAATATATAAATAAATAAATATATAAATAAATAAATATATAAATAAATATATAAATAAATAAATAAATAATAAATAAATAAAAAATATAATATATATATATATTTATTTATTTATATATATATATATATATATATATATTTTTTTTTTTTTGTATTGGGGCGTTTACCGCCATTTCCCGCTATACGCTAGCGGATATCATGGCGAAGCAGAATATGAGAAAGAGAAACGGAGACGGGGGAAAGGCACTAGAAGTGGGAGGACCGCGGATGACGGGTGAGAAGTCACCTAAAGCTCAGAGAGGAGGCGAGATTGGGAGAGGAAAAGGAAAAGACGGTCAAGCGAGAAGAGAGGGCTCTCAGCGAGCATAAGACGTAAACGATCGGGGAGGGGGAAATCAGAGAGGAACGGGAAGGCGCGACGACGTACTGACGACAGGGTGGGGCATTCCACAAGGATGTGAAAGACGGTGAGGGGCGACTGGCAGGAGGCGCAACAAGGAGCCTCCTGCCGGGACATAAGATAGCCGTGCGTGAGGCGCGTATGGCCGATGCGAAGCCGCGCAAGGACGACCTCTTTGTGTCGGGAGCGGTGGAAAGAGGACGCCCAATATGACAGGCGGGGGCGGATGGACCAGAGTTTATTTCCGGTGGCATCGTCCCAGGACTGCTGCCATATGCGGTCGTAGAGGGACCGAAAGACCTGCACATAGTCAGAGAAGGGGAGGCATCGAGGCGGCGGACCGGGCTGTGCGGCCAGTCGCCTCATTACCGGAAACACCGACATGGGCAGGAACCCAGCAGAAGGTGACCCGGATCCGGTGAACGGTGTGCAGGACATGGTACTCCTGTTGAATAATGCGTACGAGGGGGTCCGGGGAATTATAGCGTTCGAGTGCTTGAAGAGCGCTCAGCGAGTCCGAAAAGATGGTACAGGAAGACCGCGAAAAACCCGATACCAGACGGAGGGCTTCCAGAAGGGCAAAGAGCTCCGCGGAAAAGATGGAGGCCTGAACCGGCAGGGGGATACCCGGGAGGTAGGTGACAGCGACGAGAGAAGACGGCGGCCGCGACACCTGCAGGGGAGCGCGAGCCGTCGGTGTAGACAGGAACATCGTCCGAGTGTACGGGAAGATGGGCCAGAAAAGAAGACCGGAGGACGGTTGGAGGAGACTCCTTACGCAGGCATCGGAGCGCCTGGCAGCGGCAGATAGGGGTGGTCAGCCAGGGGGGCGACAGGTCGAAGGAGAACGGCAGAATAGAGGGTGGGGGGATCCCCAGGGACGAAAAGACGTCGGCCAGGGAGGCAGCGAAATGCCACGTGTCAGGCCGGGGTAGCGCCTGGGAGATCGCGGAGAAGAGTAGGGACCTCGGGAGGCGGCAGATGCGAAGGTAACACTTCGCCATGAGAAGGCCCCGGCGAAGGGGCAGGGGGGGGTGTCCGCAGTCCACCTGAAGACTAGCGACAGGGGACGAGCGGAAGGCACCCGACGCCAGGCGAAGGCCACGGTGGAGAAGAGGATCCAGCATACGGAGTGCCGGAGAGGAGGCGGAGCTGTAGACCACACAGCCGTAGTCGATGCGGGATTGCACCAGGGAGGTGTACAGGCGCAGCAGAGTACGCCTGTCCGCCCCCCAGGTCATGTGGGACAGGTGACTCAAAAGGGAGAGGGTGCGGCGAGATGATTGCCGCAACCGCCTAAGGTGTGGAACCCAACCGAAAAATTCGTCGAGGGTCATACCCAGGAATCGAACGGATGGGACGAGGAGTGCCGGCAAGGGTAAGGGCGAAGGTATGCGACAGACGGAGGCGCCGAGGACGGAAAAGCATACTGGAAGACTTAGAGGGTGAGAAAGCATAGCCAACCGAGGACGCCCAGCGAACCACCGCGTTGATGGCTAGCTGGAGTCGACGTTCAGCCAAAGACGGGAGGCGGCCAGAGCAATAGATAGCCAGGTCATCGGCATAGAGGGAGCTACGAACGGAAGTAGGCAGGACCGTAGCGACTGTGTTCATCACTAGTGAGAAACACAGGACGCTAAGGACACTACCCTGAGGGACACCCTCCTCCAACGGAAAGCGGTCAGAGAGGGTAGAACCGATGCGGACGCGGAAAGAACGGGCGGACAAGAAGTTATAAATAAAGGAGGGGAGAAAGCCTACGAAACCCAGGGAGCGTAAGCAGTCAAAGACCGCGCTCCGCCGAGTAGTATCGTAGGCCTTCTGGAGGTCGAAAAAGACGGCGAGTACAAAGTGACGCCGGGAGAAAGCCTCCTGCACGTCGTGGCTAAGGAGGAGGAGGGGGTCGGTGGTAGACCGGAAGCGCCGGAAACCAGCCTGGGTAGCAGGGTATTGGTCACTCGCCTCCAGAGTAAGAAGAGCCGCGAGGCGACCATCGCCTCCATAACCTTGCAGGCGCAGCATGTCAGGGAAATGGGGCGATAGTTCGACGGGAGTGAGGGGTCTTTATCGGGCTTCGGGATGGGGACGACGATGGACTCACGCCACCGGTCCGGGAATGAACCCTCCAACCAAATCCGGTTATAGAGGTCCAGTACAAAGCTGAGAGCAGAGGGGTGGAGGTGCCGTAACAAGTCATAGGGGATATTATCGGGGCCGGGTGCGGAGGAGCGTCGGGGGCGGAGGGCCTCCCGAAGCTCCGTCATGCGGAAGAGGTGATTATAGGGGTCATCCCTATGAGGTGGAAAATCCGGTGGGTCGCGGCGGGAATGGGGGGAATCGGAACTGGAGATGGCTGCGAAGTGCGCCGCGAGTGCGTTCGCGACGGCCTCCGGATCGGAGACGAACTCGTCGTCCCCGACCCGAAGCACCGGGGGTCGAGGGGGGACACGGGTCCCCTCAAAGCTACGCACCTTGCGCCAAACAGTCGAGGGGGCAGTCGTGGAGGAGATCCCGGACACGTAACTCCGCCAGGAGGTACGCCGGGCCAGTTTCAGGACCCGACGGGCCACTGCCTTCAGGCGCTGAAACTCGATCTTGTGCTCCAGCTGGCGGGTCCGGTAGAAGCGGCGGCCGGCACGGCGCCGCTCCTGAACGGCATGGGAGCACTCTGGGGTCCACCATGGGACGCTTCGCGGCCTGGGGGAGCCAGAGGTACGGGGGATGCAACTGGCGGCAGCCGAGAGGATCTTACTCTCGAGGAAGGCGAGGGCCTCACTGACGGAGGGAAAGGCAGGAATTGATGGCGAGATCGCCGTGCCCCTCGCGTATGAGGCCCAGTCTGCTCGGGCGAACAGCCAGCGCGGGCGGACAGAGGTGGGGGGGAGGAGACGGGTCGGGGTAAGACACACTGGGAAATGGTCACTGCCGGAAGAATCCGGCAGGACCTCCCAGGTGAACTCCGTCACGATTTCGAGGGAAACCAGGGAAAGGTCGATACAGGTGAAACTGTCGTGGGCCGAGTGAAGGCAGGTTGGGGAGCCATCGTTCAGAAAGGTGAACTCGAGCTCGTCCATAAGGGAGAGAAGGGTCCCGGAGAGAAAGGTGGAGCAAACGTCCCCCCAGGCCGGGTCCCGACTGTTGAAGTCCCCGAGAATCAGGAAAGGGCGGGGAAGCTGAAGAATTAGGTCACGGAGAGAATCGGGTGGAGGGCGTACGTTAGGGGAGAGGTAAAGAGAGCAGACCGTGAGCTGGCGCCCCAAGGAAAGGCGCACGGCCACAGCTTGCAGGACTGTACGGAGCGGGAGGGGGCGGAAAGGGACGGAGCGGTGCACGAAGACCGCGGCGCCCCCCCTCCCCGCCCCATCGAGAGGCGGGGAAGGGAGCCCGCAGTAACCGGACACTCGAGGGAGGGAACGGGATCCCAGAATCGTCTCCTGAAGGCAGAAACACGCCGGACACCTGGAGGCCAGGAGAGAGGAGAGACTCTCGAGGCCTACCAGGAGCCCGCGGATGTTCCACTGCAGGAGCGAGGTATAGGGAGGGGTAGGAAAGTCAGCGTAAAGGATGGTTATGGGGTGGGTGGGCCGATCGGGCGGCCCGAGATTAAAGAGGGAATCGGAAAGCCCCGGAGTTCAGCGAGGGACGCCGAACGAGGGCGAAGGCGAGGGTCACCCCGACGAGGGGGCGATGTGGAACCAGACGCCGGCAAGTCCTCCAGAAGAGGAGTCTCCCGGACGTCCGGGGGAGAGCGATGCAGAGAAGGGGATGTGAGAGGTATCCAGAATGCCCCTCCCTTCACCGGAGGTGCGGGGGAGGCAGGACTACGAGGGGGAGTGGAAAATAATACCTCACCCAGAGGCATTGGCAGGTCGAGGAGAGAGATGGGGCGGGTCAAGCGCGGGGGCGTGCACGTCCCACCCACCCGACCAGGCGGGCGAGTTCCCCCTCCAGTGGGTCCATCGACCGGGCCGGAGAGGGGTGTATCTCAGCCCCCACCACGAGGGCCGTCGGGGACCCCAGGGGGAGCGTGCATAACGGTTGCGCAGTGGGGATGGTGAGGACACCGGGGCGGTAGGGCGAAGGGGGCGTTTGTGTTTGGGAGAGGAAGGTGATGCGAGGCTTATGGCTTCGAACCTTTCGGGGTCACCACTGGCGCGGCGCTTGCGGCCCCTACCCCTCCGTCGTGCGGCCAGCATGGGTGACGGCGGGTCACGACCCGGAATGGGGTGGCCGAAGGCGCCGGTGGAGAGGGCGTAGAAGGGGCAGGGGGGGTTGCCGACGAAGCATCGGCGTTCGCGGGGGGAGCACTGGGGACGCGCTGGTAGTACGGGGAGCCGCGGTAGGAGTCCGCTGGGCGGCAGAGGGGACTGGGAGTAGCGGACACGGTGGGTGGAGGCGCGTTGGGAACCGCCGGTGAGGACGGGGTCCGGGAACGGAGAACCTCGGCGTACGAGGCACCACGCCGGGCCTCGCAGCCACGCAACCGGTCCCGCGCCCCGAGCGCTGAGAAACTCTGATGAACAGAGGGCCCGAACCTCCCTTTCAAAGAGGAAGGACGGGCAAGAGCGGGATGAAGCAGGGTGTGGTCCATGGCAGTTGGTGCAGGAAGGCGGAGCAGTACAGGGCAAGGGGTGGGGAGGGCCGCCGCAACGGACACACAACGGGGCCGGCTGACGGCAGGAGCTGCTCACGTGGCCAAACCTATTGCACTGAAAACAGCGCGTAGGATCTGGCACGTATGGTCGTACTGAAAATTCGCACGCTCGTCTCTCACCAAAGCCCCAGAATACCGAAACGGGGGCACCAGTGAGTCGAAAGTGAGGAGCAGGCGAGGAGAAGGGGCGGTTGGGGATCGCGATCTGTCAGGAAAGCGGTACACCCTCACAACACCCTGGGAGGCGAGGTCAATCTGGAGGTCTTCCACCGGGATGGGTAGAAGACGAGCAGCGTAAATTGTGCCCTGGCACTGATTGAGGCGGGGGTGGGGGGACACCATAATCCCGCAGCCCAGGACATTGGGGATAGCGAGCAGAGAGGAGGTTTCGACAGAGGAACGCGACCTTATCAGAATGGAGCCATCCCTCTGAGGCCGAAGGTCAAAACGAGCCGTCCCCGTCACCCCATGGATCGCTCGAAAGAGGCGTTCATGGTTAGTGGGGAGGGGCTTGGAGGAGGAGGGGCGGAGGACGAGGAACTTGTCCACCGTCCTAAGGCCGAGCGAAGACGTCGGGCCAAACACCACCGGTACTTCGAGGGGACGGGGAGACGAGAAAGGCGGACGGCGACGTCGGGTCCCACGTCCCCCAGGGGCCGAGGGGGCCGGGGGCGGAGGCCCGAACGGAGTGGGAGGCGACCGGGGCCGCGGGCTTCCCACCTGAGGGCGAAAAAGCAGGTGGGTCCCTATCGGGACGTGGAATATGGGGGGATCCAGGGGTCGGGGGGTCCACTGCAGGTCCATCCGCCACTGGCGGGGGTCGGGCAGCGGCGCCACGAGCCTGGGGAAGAGAGGGAGAGGAGGTGTCGGCAAGAAGAGCAGACGGGGTGGGCGAGGGCTGCCGACTGCCCTTACCAGACCCAAGGTCCAAAGAGGTAGTCAGAGGGAGGTCAGATGCACAAGCCGGGTCGTCAACGAGGTCCATTAGATTTGTAAGTGTTTCCATAAAAAAAAAAATTTATTGTTTCGCGCCCGGGGCCGCGGGGAACCGATTACCCGGGGCCCAAGGGGACCAAGCGCACGCCGGCGGGGGATGGGTGCCTCGTCCCATGTAGGTACCGGGCTAGGGTGCATCAAAATCACCAATGACATAGTTTCACTTTGTCCCTAAGTTAGAAATGTTCCAATGGTTAAGAAAACCTACTATGTGAATTATTTTTGGATTTGAATGCCATTTATGGGGTCCACACAGACTTCCTATATGCACACCAACCCCACAGTCATTCTGTGATTTGAGATCCAAATAGTAGAAGTTTAAAAATTTTGTTCACTACAAAAATCAGCCTAAGAACATGTAAGTGATATTTCTAAAGGTCATATATACTTCTAAAAAGTGATAGAAACTTCTATAAAGTGATAGAAACTTCTATAAAGTGATAGAAACCTCTAGAAAGTGCTAGGAAGTGGTGGAAAGTTATAGAATATTCTAAAAGGAACTGCAATATATAATCTGATATGCAAGTATTTATGATAAATATGATTTTTGTGTGTTTATGTTAAATGTTTATGTTAATGAATTTTGTGTTCTCTCTTTACATAATTTTTTTGTGTTCTCTTTATACCTGTCGTGCATTATGGCCAGTTCAGATAGCACAAATGATAAATATGCTGTTAAAACTCGTCAAACTGCTGCCATTTATGGTCTTGGTGCTGGAATCAGCGATGCAGATGCAGAGATAACAGGATCTAGGCTGCCAACATGTGAGCAAGTGTTGCGATGCTACATGTTTCATCAGCAAGAAGGTCTACCGTTTAACCGTACAAAATGGAACAATGCTAAATTTGTCTTGCAAAAAATTATTCCATTTTATCAGAAAGGCAACATTGCCATGATTACTGAGAGGAAAGCTGTTGAAAAAATTATAGCACTATCTGCAAAAAATGCAAAACTTAGGGAACTTCCAGTGGATCGGTGTTCTTCGCTTGGTGCAGTTGCGAAGCTTAAGGGGATCGAAAAGGAGTTACAAGAAACATTTCAGTTGAGGCCAAGGAATGCTGAGCAACTCATAAAAGATCCTGAAGATCTGGAGTTCTTGCGGTCAATGAAATCAGACAGAGTCGCATCATTTGGAAGCCATGACAAGAAGCTCGCATCAAAAGTCCAAAGAAAGCAGGAAAAGGAAATGATGCAAGCAGAACGACAGCTTAAAGCTCATAAAGAAGCCCAAGCATCTACAAGCAAAGTTCAGATTGAGAACAGTGAGGAAAGCAACAGTGATGTTGAGGATGAAGAGGGTGATATAGAGGATTACAAACCAAAAACACGAAAATCTCGCCAAGCAACTCGCTCAGGAACAACTGCTTTTATAAGTCATGACATACTCAAATACCATAGGATGGTTTCCCTGTCTACAAGCATGAAGATCACACCGGCCAACATGCAGCATTTACCAAAGCCATCATTGAGGAATCAGGTGGTGACACAAAAAAAGTTTCACATATATTCTACTGCCGACAGAGCAAGACGTAAGGTTGGTGAAGAGCTTGCATCATTGGTCAGAGAGTCCTGGGTTCCACCACAGTTCCTGTCTCTTCACTGGGATTTTAAACTGATGTCAACTCTGTCATACCAAACTAAAGCTGAAGAGAGGCTCACCATAGCAGTTGGCAATTCGTATGACATCAAACTTCTTGGTGTGCCTTCCTACAAGCCAAATACAGATCAGCCAGCTGGTCAAATCATTGCTAATCTCACTATGGAGCTTCTCCGATCATGGAATTGTGTTGACTTGGTAGTGAACATGACTTTTGACACAACAGCTAGTAACACTGGTCATGTGAGTGCTGTGCTGCATGTGTTAGTCTGCAACAGGACATAGGTCGAGCTTTACTGTGGTCAGCTTGTCAGCATCACATTGGCGAGGTAATCCTTACACAAGTCTTCAATGATCTGAAAATAGAACCACCATTGTCAGTAGAAGTTACCATATTCTGTCGGTTCCAAAAGCATTTTGACACAGTTCCGCACAACAATAATCAGTCACTTAATTTTTTGGATGGTACCTCTTATTCAGATGGCATACAAACCATAATCCATGACTATAGGGCCAGAGCAATTTCATGCGCGCAGTCTGTTGTGAAGCATCAACGTGATGACTACAAAGAATTTTCTGATCTTTGTTTGCTCTACTTGGATGGGACAAGTAGAGAGTTTTCATTTCGACGTCCTGGTGCTGTACACAAGGCTAGGTGGATGGCCAAGCTTCTCTACTCCATTAAGATGGTGCTGCTGGAGGAGCAGATCAGTTCTCTTCCCTCTGGAACCATTACCACAGAAGCACAATGACCCAAACTGCGTGTTTGTGAACTTTGTTTGCTTGCTGTACAGCTGGTGGTGGATCACCTGTTCAAGCGCGGTACCTGACTGACCTCTTGCGCTCTTTAATGATGCAGTCCCTGAAGCTGAACGCTGCTATCTGGCTGAGAGATTTATAGCAGTAAAGCCAGCACAAGATCAGGCATCTTTACCACAACATCGATTTGGCACAGGATTTGGGGAACCCAAATTTCCAAACTCCATTTCCAGCACAACAAAGCTTGGTGACTTAATCAACGAAGATTCATGGTACATTTTCTCTGTTCTGGAACTTGACAGTTCTTTCCTGACTCATAATATCGAAAATTGGCCAGAATTAGCTTCCTTTCAAATGTCCAGAGAACACATCTCGGCAGTTAACGTCATAAATGATTGTGCTGAGTGTGGGGTGAAGCTAAGTTCTGATTTTCTCATGGCTGCCAGATCACAACAACATTACCAAAATGTCCTACAAGTTGTTGAATCCGACAGAAAGAAGCTTCCTAATCTTCGAAAGAGGAAAACTAGAGCCTAAACTAATTGTTCATGTTCATTTACAGTTCTTGAACATTTTTTATTAACGTAGTGTTCTTTTGACTTTAACTTGCTTGTATCACCAATAATGTAATGTATAAACCAGAATGTAATGTAGAAATCAATGTAATGTATCCCTGTTTTGATTATTTAACACATTTTTATTGGTTCATACTTTTGCAAACACGGAAATGGGGATATAAAATGTTTAATTTTTGGTCAATTTAACTCCAATACTAAATATTGCATCAATGATGTGGACCCCCTAGATGACCACATAAATCTTTGAAATTTGGCCATATGTGCTATTTCAGGCATTGGAACAGAGTAATCATAGGGACAGATTGAAATAAAACATTTTGAAAAATCATGGGAAATTTGATGCACCCTAACTGGTACCCCCGTTTCAAAAGGGGCCCTTGCAGCGTCGAAAGTTCTCCCCCGCCGGCAGCAAAGACCAAGGCCCCCCAGGGTCCCAGGCCTGGGCACCCTACCAGCCAACTTAGTCCGGCCCCAGCTATGGGAGCGAGACCCCCAGCGACCAGCCCACGGGGCGCGCGAAGTGAGCAGAGAAAGCAGAAAAAACAGAGGGGGCAAGGAAGAGGGTAAAGAGGGGAAGACAGGAAAGAGGGGACTGTAGGATAGCAGGGTATGCTAAAAGTCCACTTCGCAACCGGGCGGGGGACCCGGCAGGGCCCCCAGCCACGGCTAAACCCCCTCGCCACATGGAGGCAGGAGCCCGCGGGCGATCCACCCCAGAAAGACCGCCCGCGGGGAGGGGTATATATATATATATATATATATATATATATAAGTAATGTCGTTTTTTAGATCTGAATTTGAAGGACAAACAAAAACAAACTTTTTAATCTAGTATATATTTTCCATCGGAATCAATGACACTTTGCCAATGTCCTACAAGCTTTTCAATGCAATGTTTATAAAATTCAGGCGGTTTTGAGGCAAAAACCGTACAAAGACTGGTGTGCAGGTCATCCGAAGAAGTATACTGTTTCTCGTCAAGATAGTTTTGCAGACTCCTGAAGAGATGATAATCTGAAGGCGCAAGATCTGGAGAATATGGAGGACGTGGAAGTTTTTCCCACCCAAGCTCCTCAATTTTTGCAGAAGTGATCCGAGCAGTATGAGGACGTGCGTTGTCGTGGTGGAACACGATTCCTTTCCGATTAACCAAAGAAGGTCTCTCTTCTTTCAGTGCAGTGTTCAATCGATCCAGTTGTTGACAGTAGACTTCAGCGGTGATTGTTTGGTTGTGTGGTAAGGTTTCAAAGTGTATTACACCACCTTTATCCCACCAAACACTAAGCAACACCTTCCGAGGGTGAAGATTTGGTTTTGGCTGTGGTGTCGCTGGTTCTCCGGCACAAACCCACTGTCGACGGCGCTTAACATTCTGGTACAGTATCCACTTTTCATCACCAGTCACTAAACGGTGCAAAAACGGATCTTGGAGTTTACGGGAATGAAGAGCTGTGCTGTTTATCCGCACCCTCAGATTGTCGACCGACAATTCATGTGGCACCCATTTTCCTAACTTAGGCATTTTCCCGAGTTGTTGCAAATGTCGATGGATGGTGGACGGGGATGAATTGAGTTTCTGGGCCAATTCTTCGACAGTTGTTGAACAGTCTTCTTCAAGTGCGGCTAACAGCAGGTCATCATCAAACTCAGCAGGGCGTCCAGAGCGTGCTGCATCTGTCAAACAGCAGTCACCAATCCTAAACTTTTGAAACCATCTTTGACATTTCCTCACATGCAGAATATCGTTGCCATAAACGTCCTGAATGTTTCGCGTTGCTTCAGTAGCACTATTCCCTTTTTTGAACGCGTAAAGCATTATATGCCTGATATGCTCTTCTGATACCGCCATGTTTATGAGAGGTTCACATAAAGCAAAACACACGTCTTCACTGGTCAAGGTCTGTAAAGTATGTAGCGAAACACGATAGATCATCTCTTGGATATAACCTTCGGAAAATTTATGCTTAAACCGAGTAGGACTAGTTTAAACTTAATCTATAGTAAAAAACGACATTACTTATGGGAGGACCTGATATATATATATAATATATATATATAATATATATATTAATATACACACACACACACACACACACACACAGACAGAAATCACAAAGCAACACGATCTTTTTAATAAGCAAAGAATCACAGGGAAAAGGAAACACGAAGTCCGAGCGCTTTCGTGATATATTACGAAAGCGCTCGCACTTCGTGTTTCCATTTCCTTTTCCCTGTGGTTCTTTGTGTATATGTATCACATTAGTTTAACATTTACATAGGTTCTATTTTTCCTCGAAACTAATCCCATAGTTAGTCTCAAATATGCGATATTTCAGAAATTAAACTATACCCCTCATTTTAACTGATCTACATTGATTAAATTTAGAAGGCTGTCACTAACCAAACACGCACACATTACAGGAACTGTAATAAACATTTCAGAATATCCAACACAAAACCCGATCCATAAACTCGCCTTTAAAACCACCTTCCTAAAGCAACAGAATGGACATGTGACATCACTCTTCGAACATGCTATCCTCCAGGTAAAGTATATCATTCCGAAACAAAGGCGGAGGTTCTTATGCGAATTAAGACGTCCCTCTACGCGCGCAAGGTCAGTTTTTCCAGAGTACCAAATGCCTGCCCACATCACGAGAGAGCGTGTCCTACATAGAACTGGGTACAGAGGGCGCGTAACTAGACGGAAACCATTGCTCTCAGACTTAATAAGATGAAACAATACGAATGACCCACGGAAATAAAGGACAAGTTTGATCAATTTTGGTATTCTTTCTTCGTCTTAGATGAATCAAGATTCCAGCAGTTTGCTTCAGGAGAACGGATCTGCGTATGGAAATCTGTGAAGTGTTGGTGCAACACACCGTGAAATTTGGTGGTTGTGCTATTATGGTGCGAGTGGAGATTTGGTACTCTGGAAAAGATGACCTCGTGTACGTAGAGGGATATTTTAATTCACGAGATTACATTTCTATCTTACATATAAGAACCTCCTCCTGCCTTTGTTTCGGAATGATATATTTTACCTGGAGGACAACATGTTTGAAGAGGACGGTGTCACGTGTCCATTCCGTTGTTTTAGAAAGGCGGTCTTTTTATTCTGACAGGACACTGGACCTTCCGAAGTTAAGGTATTGTTCTTAAAACTTCACGACAACGACGAAACTTATAAAATAGTTCACTTCGACTTTGGGTCGAACAAAAAAGGGCCTTAAAAGTATATTAATTTTCTATGCTGAATTGAACTAAAGGTAATAGAGGAAAAAGAAGGTGATGGGGTTGGAGCCCCTAATACAAACCATTCGATTGTAAATGACCATTGGCTTGATCGCGCGGGATTTGTGACGCTGGGTCACAACAAACTTTGAACACAACTTTCATGTTGTGTGTTGTGCAACGGCCTCCAATTCGCCTGTGCAAATCGTCTTGACTCGATGTGGCTTGAAAAGCGAAATATTAAGAGGAAAATTAATACAAATATATAAAATACAGGGTGTCCAAAAAGTAAGAAACAAGAACTTTACCTTTCATTGCAAAATTGAAAAATCGTAGTTTAAGTTTCCCGACTTTTCAGACGCATACTATTATATATAAATATATATATATAAAGAACGACGCTTGTGTAAAGAGCGTTCCGCACAAGATGAGGGAGAACGAGCAAATGAAAAATGAGGAACCTCCCAGGAATCGAACCCGGGATCATCCAATTGCCGGTCGGATATGCTAACCACTGCACCAAGGACCCCGATTAGTCAGTACTCTTAATTCTCCTACATACGAGCGGAATCAAATGCCCTGAGGGGGCACCTTCGCATGCCGTACATATATACATTTTAACTGCAAACAAAACACAGTCGTTCCTTACATTAATTATACTGTGTGTTGTTTGCAGTTAAAATGTGTGTGTATTTTTTTTTATTTTAGTTTTCCTTCCGCCCGAATTGTTCATTCTGACGAAGGTCAAGCTTGTCACTCCACCTTAGACCTAGAGTTTAACGTGGAATTCGAACCACGCCCCATCAGCAGCCCAGCGTCTTAACCACTAGGCTATCCAGGGTACACATTTATCTACCAACCAATTTTTTTTAGTGTGGAAGGATGAACAGCTGGGTTTTACTGCGCGCCGCCTGCCGTCACCGGGTCTCCATCATGGGACCGATGGATTCTTAGTCAACGACGCTAACCACTATAGCACCGAGGTCATTATATATATATACCTTACAAAGGTTCCGCGCGGATTTCTCACTTCGCGAAGGTCAAGCTTGTCGCCCCTCCTCTCGAGCTGGCCTGGTGAAGTAGTGAGTTGAATTCTTGCGCTCTTCACCTCACATAGCCAGGTACGCCCGGCTCATCGGGGATTGTTCTGAGCCAGACGTCTAGTCTTCTTTTGAAGATTTCCACTGCAACTCCCTTCGTGTTTCTTAGGTCTTTGGGCAACTGATTAAACAGTTTTGGTCCTCTCACTACAAAACTATTTTCTTTCAGGGTTAAGGATGTTCCCTGTCTCTCCTTCAATTTGGGAATATGACAGTCTACCGCTTCTACTTTCCACCGTTGTTTGGGGAGTTATGGGATTCAGAGTAAGATTAGGGACTAGTTTCTCCATTATTTTCCAAGTGTAAATAATGGTGTATCTCTCTCTTCTCCTTTCGAGTGAATATAGGTCTAGTTCTCGTAACCTTTCCCAGTAATTTAGTTCTTTGCACCCATTGATCTTGGCTGTGAAGCTTCTCTGGATCCCTTCCAGCTATCTAATGTCTTCTTTTTTATATGGGGATGTTAGGACCGAGCAGTATTCCAATTTGGGTATTATCAGGGTTTTCAATAGAGGAATCATTACATTCCTATCCCTTCGTTTAAAGGTTCTCAATATCTGACCCGTTATTCTCTCTGCTCTGTTTACTGCTATCTTATTTTGTGTTTCAAATTTCGCATCATCTGTCATTACAACCCCTAAATCTTTTGCTCTGGAATTTCTCTGAATTTCCTGTCCATTTGGGGTATAATATTCCATGGACTTTAGGTCTTCTCTTTTTCCGTACCATAATAGCTGAAATTTCTGTTAAACTTCATATTGTTGTCTTCCGTTCACTTGTAGATTCTGTTTATGTCGGTTTGTAGAGATCCTATGTTTATATTATATATATATATATAGGGTGAACCAAATGTAGGTGGACAGTAAATGATAACGTTTATTTTGAGAATACATATTTAATTTTTTTGTATACTATAATACAAAATAAAATTTAAATAAATTTAGTTATAATATTTAATATAATATAACACAAACACCATAGTTATAATGAACACCATAGTTATAATATAATATAACACAAACCGTATTCAACCTACTGTCCACCTAATTTTGGTTCACCGTGTATATATAGTACCTCGTGGGGAATGGACGTGTTGAGTCTCTCTCTCTGTATTAACATCCAAATAAGAAGGGAATAAACTACTTTGCGTTTATTCTGTTTATACCTGAAAGTGTATAAAGTATCAGTGAATCCGTGTATATAAATTATAAAGTGAAATTCATTAAAAGTAATAAAGTGCAACACAGTTTATATAAATTAGGGATGTACCGATAATATCGGTAGATTTTTCAAAAGTATGATTTTTCCAAAATTACGAATAAAAGAGACTATTTAGAAGATGAAATTTAATATTTTATCGTTTTATCACTTCACATAACTCGTTATTTTTTTTCATCATAGCCTTTTATTTTATTTTAATCATAGCCTAGGTCCTAAGAAATGTAGCACATAAGTTTTACCCAATTTTCTTTTCAAACAGCCAATCAAACGAGTGTAAATCTTTTGAGAAATAGATATAAAGCCTAGAAAACCAAAAAACTATCTTGTAGTCATAGCTCACAATATTAATCCAGCTAGCTGGTTAAAAACACATTTACTAAGCCCAACATAGGCCCGCAGTTCAATTGTATAACAAACAAAACTATGACATCAAATGCAGTGTTGCCATCTTTAATGAAAAGGATTATTGCTTTGTTGCCAAATTTTCAACACAGAAAATAAATTATGAATATGCTACAAAAATATGACAAACTAATAAACCCTAGCTGGATATCGGTATCGGTCGATATTTTTTTATTATCGGTATCGGTTAGCGGTTAAAAAGCGATATCGGTACATCCCTAATATAAATTATCACCAGTTTATAACGTATCTATTTAGATCGTAATACTGTTGGCATTCGAGAAAAGTTTGAAACAAGGCAGGAAAAAGTTCATAAACCCCCGTGACCATCGAAAGGAAAGAAAAAAAAGTGTGTATTTCATTTTACGATAATTAATGAATAGTATGACCATAGGTCCAAATTCTCACTTAATCTGCAATTTGTGTAATCTGGAAACAAATTAAACTGCAGCAATCAGATGCGATTTCTGCCAAAAACTGCACGACTATCTGTATGAATTGTGGTGAATGGTGATAGGAAAATATCCCTCGTCTGAACGCTAAACAGATCGCGGGAGTCAAATTTGTGTGTGACATGTACACACTGTAAACTCCTTTGCTGTATTTAAAGAAATGGAGAAAGAGAATTCGAGTGTTGGAGAAAAGAAGGCAATAATGGGGAAACAAAAGTCCCGAAATGTCCCAATGAAAACATGGGTGGATGAAAGAGAAGAGCAAATAACAATATAATACGGAATGAAGACACGAGAGAAAGGAGAGAGAAATAAAAGTCGCAATGTAGTAAAACTGCCCAATGAGCAAAACGATAAAAAGATAAACTAAAAACGTTGGAAATAAACAGCCGAAGAAAAATAATGATATCAAAATTAAAAACAGAAAATAATCAGATGACAAGAAATAAAAGCGTAGAAAATACAGTCTGTAAATACTACGCAAAAAGGTACTGCAGATATCGGGATGGGCAATGCATCTATGCACATCCCACGTTATGTAACATTACACAAGAGGATATTGCAAATTTGAAAAAAAGTGCAAGTTTCACCATCTTACTGTCTGCAACATCTATGCAAGATATGGGAGGAGCAAATACGAACAACAATGCCGTTACCACCACCACCACCCTCAAAGGAACCCGACAGGTGAGCAAATGAAACCAGCAACAAAGAGGGCTACAAATTTTTTAGATGTAGCCCACACAATTCAACTATTTAATACCATCCAGCAAATGCAGAGCCAACTGACAAATGCAGGGATCCGAAAACCGTACAAAAGGCATACAGAAAAACATTACACGCGATATCGGGACAACGAGTATCGAAACAGATCGAGAGGAAAATTCTCGGAGGATCACAAGGCAACGAAACCGGTACCACCATTGGAAAACTAATCGGAACCACATGTATGTAAAAACGAGAGAAAAAAAATAAAAATAATCCTAGCCAACATTCAGGGCCTTAAATCAAATCATTCCCCGGACAAAGTTTTATACCTGAAAGGACTCGGTGCACAGAACCAGGGCAGATTTTGCATGCCTCACGGAAACCCATCTAAAGGATTACCAGGCGAACTGTGAAAACAGAGTTCTGTATTGACAAAAAGGAAATACAATTTGACAACTACAACATCCTCCGAGCCGACAGAACAGTGGGACGTAAAGGAGGATGTACTATTTACACACGCGAAAGGCACATAGCAGAAATGACCAAGTACTTCAAACAGCTACGTAGAATGTGTAGCAGCAAATTTTAAAAATTAAATATGGTACTAATTGTAATGTAGACCCCCCAGAACACGCCAACCTCAAAATTCTGAGATTCCATTACAGAGGTCAGAAACTGGGTAAAAGATCTACACTCTCCAACCCCAAATATTTTTCTCTGTGGTGATTTTAATTTTCCATTCATAAAATATAAAAGGATAAGAAAAAATATATGTATACACCAGGACAAGGGGGGCACACGGGAAGACCAGGAGCAGGTAAAAATGCTACTAGGTCTAGCTGATGAATTTATGTTAACACAGGAAATAACAGAAAACACAAGAAAAAACAACTGCCAAGATTTGGTATTCACAAACAACAGCAACCTAATTGATGATGTAGAAATATCCCCAACTATAATATCAGATCACAACATTATTGAAATAATAACCAATATAAAAGCAACAGGAAAGGAAAGAACACGAACAATAGAAAGAAGCAAATTCGAAATTTTTAATTTTCACTCCAAAGCTATAAACTAGGAAGATGTTGCATCCAGCATGGAAGTAATAGATTGGAAAACCATCTTCAAGGCCAAGGCAACGGAAGAGATGCTAATGACCTTAGAGGAGAAGACGCTGGAAATTGTGGAAAGACGTGTCTCAAAAATACAACAAAGAGGAAAGAGAAGCAGATTCGAAAGACAAGAGAGGTCATTGTTTCGAAAGAGAAAGACTGCAAAATTAAGTAACTGCAACGACATCAGAAAAATATTAAATGATAAACTACGGTGTATCGATTGCGTCATACAGGAACTAATTCAGAAGCATACAGAAAAAGACGACGACGACGACGACGACGACGTTATAGAGGCGATAAAGGCTAACTTAAAGTACTTCTATAATTTTCCAAAAAGGAAGTCGAAAAAATCACACGACTATCGGATGTTTGAAAAATGAACACAGTGCTTTATCTGATGATCAAACAGAAGTATCTGAAATATTAAGAGCTCAGTACGAATCATCTTTCAGTATCCCAAAAACTGACAAACTGATATGCGATAGAAACGCGTTCTTTGAAGAACTACTACAAGTGGAAAGTATAAAGGACTTCGACTTTACGACAGATGATATTACACAAGCTACAGAGAAACTAAAAGCACACACAGCGGCAGGACAGGACAAATGGAATGCCACACTGTTCAAAACCGCAAGAATGCAATCGCTGAGCCCCTATATTGGATATGGAGATCACTAGACACGGGAGAAATACCGGCCATCCTGAAGAGCACGAACGTAGTCCCAATATATAAAGGAGATCGATCCGAGGCCAAAAACGATAGGCTAGTGTCGCTTACATCTCATCTCACTAAAATATTTGAAAGAAGTTAGACATAAAATCTATGACTTTTTGGAAACTCAACAAAAATTAAATTATAACCAACATGGATTTCGGTCAGGCAGATCATGCCTATCACAACTAATGGAACACAACAACATTATTATTGATTGATACCAAAGCGTTCGACAAATGTGACCATGGAATCATAATACATAAACTGAAATATATGGGAATAATAGGAAAAAGTAGGAAAATGGATATATAATTTCCTTAGTGAGCGGCGGCAAGTCGTTACAGTACAAAGAATATCTTCTTCATAATCAGAGGTCCTCAGATCATTATCACAAGGAACAGTATTAACTGACTCAGTACTCTTTATAATCATGCTAACTGACATAGATGAAGACGTTACCAGAGAGAGAGCACAGTAACATCCTTTGTCGATGACACAAAGATCAGTAGAAAAATAAGAAACCCAGAGGACATAGGATCTCTACAAACAAACATGAACAGAATCTACAAGTGGACGGAAGACAACAATATGAAGTTTAACACCGAGAAATTTCAGCTATTACAGTATGGAAAAAGAGAGGGCCTAAAATCCATGGAATATTATACTCCAAATGGACAGGAAATTCAGAGAAATCTAAAGCAAAAGATTTAGGAGTTGTAATGACTGATGATGCGAAATTTGAAACACAAAATAAGATAGCAGTAAACAGAGCAGAGAGAATAACTGGGCAGATACTGAGAACCTTTAAACGAACGGATAGGAATATAATGATTCCTCTACTGAAAACACTGATCATACCCAAATTGGAATACTGCTGTCCTAACATGCCCATATAAAAAAAAAGACATTAGACAGCAAGAAGGGATTCAGAAAAGCTTAACAGCCAAGATCAATGGGTGCAAAGAACTAAATTACTGGGAAAGGTTACGCGAATTAAACTTATATTCTCTGGAAAGGAGAGAGATACACCATTATTTACACTTGGAAAATAATGGAGAAACTAACCCCTAATCTTACTCTGAACCATATAACTCCCCAAACAACAGAGGAAAGTAGAAAAGGATGACTATGTACAAACAACTAACTCTCTACTTCACCAGGCCAACTCGAGAGGATGGGCGACAAGCTTGACCTTCATGAAATGAGGAATCATCGCACCGAACATTTGAAAGGATTATATATATATATATGCACAGTATGTGATAGAATGATCCCCTGAGAAACTTTTACGTTACACAGACCGTGCATGCAACAGGGAACTCTTCCGGTCAAATTAAATCTACTATAGTTCGAATTAGTAATGGTAAATGACAAATACAAACGTTTTTATTTTTTATGATGAAAGGCCCAACTTGAGCCTCCTTGCGAGTGACCCGTTGCCCACGTTGGGCCTTCAATCATGAAAAAGAAAAACTATAGTATTTGTCATTTACCACTACTTATTCGAACTGTAGTGGATTTAATTTTCCTTGAAGAATTTTCTTGTTGCATGCACGGTCCGTGTATGGATGTTACTGGGAATCTGTGTAAAATCCCTAAAATGTTCAGGGATTTCATGCAAGATTCAAGTCGGGATATTTTTTGTTAAACCCACGGGAAAATTACTGACTGCCCGGTTAGGTCAACTGTACGCCTTGACGATTGGTTATTTCGTGATATTTTCGTTAAAACTAACGAAAATATCACCACTTAACTGTGTGAAATCCCTGACCATTTTAGGGATTTCACGAAATCCCTAGTTAAACAGATTCCTTGTAACCTATTATATTAGGGGTCCCCAAATTTTTTTTTTTTTTTATTTGATCGGGCCACCCTCTAAATATAAAAAAAATATTCATGTAAAGTTTCGTTAAATTTAGATGATATTTAGAGGTTGCTACCATGTTTTAAATTTTTACTATAGTATTTTCTACTGGTACATATACATTTATCATATATTTCAAATCTTTGTCTTTAACCAAAGCACACCTTTGCTCGATTTTCTAACAGAAACATCTTTTATTAACTCGCATTATAATCCAATAAATTTAAGTAGTCATTTAAAAGCAGAATAAATGTTTCAGACAAAAAAGAATTTTGAAGAAAACCTATAAAACACAAATGATTGCTGAAATAGTTCATTTTACAACACGGTTAAAATTAAATCCCATTAAATTGGCAGTTCCAAATTCAGCCAAAATGAAACATTGTTCCTACTGAAAGGCAATAAAATAAATGTTCAACAATAGTATGGGATCTTCCTCCGTACTGCAACTCTTGAAATTTCTTCTTTGTATATTTTGTATGCATATAATTGCTTCAGGAAATGAAGATCTTGCGCTGGAGCAGTTGTGGCTGAGGGAGCCAGAAACCGGGCTTTTGTATAAAGGCGGAACAACAAATAAGCGTATATTCCTCAATCTAACCCGCTCTTTGCGCGTGATCTTTAACTGGTGTCGATACATCCAAACCTCGAGTGAATAAATAGCCTTTACCATCCACCGTGCTCTATGCAGTGCACCAGGAGCCCTAATATGGATGCCACGTGAAGATACTCGACCCGAGAATATTGTGAGCTCCAGAAATTCTCGGTAGTCATCTCGACACTGAAAATTTAGGAGTTGATCCTCCGCAAAAGCAGTTATTTCATCAGAGATATCCTGAACTTCCTTTTTTGTGACTTCATCAGGCTAGGCTGTATTGTATGATGGGCTTCTCAGTATATCGTTAGAAAGAGTTTAACAACATTAAAGTTATCTTTCATTTAGCATTGATTATGCTGACCAAAGTGGCATAACTACAACTTTGTGTTTAAGACAAAATTTTAAGTGGAAAAACATCCAAACCCAATGTGGTAATATTTCACTGCGCCTAGTCTTGAGAGACTAGGCTACAAACAATCTGATAACGTCTGTAGCAACATGCCTACTTTTGTGAAAATTGCAAGGAAGTTCCCTTACCTTATGCTTTTTTCTGGTAATGTAGGCACACACACTACAGGATATTTTTTCATTTATGATATCAGTCAACCCATAACTTACCGATACCGAGTAGACTGACGAAAGCAAACAGTCTGAGAAGCAGATGCACTGAATCAGCTGGCTGCTAAGTAGCCGCCCATGTGTTTCTAAACTGTAGCAGTGTTGCGAGATTAAATATAAAATAGCAGCCTTTTCCAAATCAGGTATGGAATATCAGTAAATTATATGTTGATTGACTTCATAAATAATAGAGATAAATGTCCTGTTAAGAATTTATATAGAAAATAAAAAATATATACTGTATTCAGAAACTTTGGCATTTTGTATAGGTATATGGTGTGTACATTGTAGACACTAAATTTCAAACTCTGGTAGCGATCTCTAAATAATGTTTGATAGGGCTAAAATTTTACGTGAATTTATTTCTCAGATGTCTTAACCAAATTCAGGGGTGGCCCAAATCAGTATCCAAAAACAAAAAAAAATTCTATGCTTTTGGGGACCACCCTAAAATCATGTCATCCCACAAGTATTGTCATTTTTTAGATCAGAATTTGAAGGACAAACAAAAACTCAACTCAAACTTTTTAATCTAGTATATATTTTCCATCGGAATCAATGACACACTGCCAACGTCCTACGAGCTTTTCGATGCCATGTTTATAAAATTCAGGCGGTTTTGAGGCAAAACACGTACAAAGACTGGTGTGCAGGTCATCTAAAGTAGTATATTGTTTCTCGTCAAGATAGTTTTGCAGACTCCTGAAGAGATGATAATCTGAAGGCGCAAGGTCTGGAGAATATGGAGGATGTGGAAGTTTTTCCCACCCCAAGCTCCTCAATTTTTGCAGAAGTGATCCGAGCGGTATGAGGACGTGCGTTGTCGTGGTGGAACACGATTCCTTTCCGATTAACCAAAGGTCTCTTTTCTTTTAGTGCAGTGTTCAATCGATCCAGTTGTTGACAGTAGACTTGAGCGGTGATTGTTTGGTTGTGTGGTAAGGTTTCAAAGTATATTACACCATCTTTATCCCACCAAACACTAAGCAACACCTTCCGAGGGTGAAGATTTGGTTTTGGCTGTAGTGTCGCTGGTTCTCCGGCACAAACCCACTGTCGACGGCGCTTAACATTCTGGTACAGTATCCACTTCTCATCACCAGTCACTAAACGGTGCAAAAACGGATCTTGGAGTTCACGGGAATGAAGAGCTGTGCTAATGTTTACCCGCACCCTCATATTGTCGACCGACAATTCATGTGGCACCCATTTTCCTAACTTAGGCACTTTCCCGAGTTGTTGCAAATGTCGATGGATGGTGGACGGGGATGAATTGAGTTTCTGGGCCAATTCTTCGACAGTTGTTGAACAGTCTTCTTCAAGTTCGGCTAACAGCAGGTCATCAAACTCAGCAGGGCGTCCAGAGCGTGCTGCATCTGTCAAACAGCAGTCACCAATCCTAAACTTTTGAAACCATCTTTGACATTTCCTCACATGCAGAATATCGTTGCCATAAACGTCCTGAATGTTTCGCGTTGGTTCAGTAGCACTATTCCCTTTTTTGAACTCTTAAAGCATTATATGCCTGATATGCTCTTCTGATACCGCCATGTTTATGAGGGGTTCACATAAAGCAAAACACACGTCTTCACTGGTCAAGGTCTGTAAAGTATGTAGCGAAACACGATAGATCTCCTCTTAGATATAACCTTCGGAAAATTTATGCTTAAACCGAGGAGGACTAGTTTAAACTTAATCTATCGTAAAAAACGACATTACTTAAATGGGATGACCTAATAGATATATTAAAATCAACGTCTCCCATCAAAAGACGGCAAAATTGAATTAAAAATAAAGAAAATCTTGAAAACTTACATATGAAGTAGTAATCCTGGCCAGGCTTGAATTCAAGACCTCCAGGCTGAGGTGTAAAAGATCGGAATGTTATGGTGAAATACATCACTTTGTACGGCTTGTCGCATACGGCGATTATGCGTGGAGATGGATTCGTTATTCGGCAAGTATCGTACTCTTCCTTGCTTACCTGAAGGAGGAGAGAGAGAGAGATATGAACATTAATTAAGATCATGGGCAGAGATTCTAAAAACGCTTTTAAAACATCCAATATTATTAAGAAACTATACATCAACCAAGTAATTATTCTTATCACTAAGTATTATTATTATTAAATTGGCTAGCAAGTACCAATACAGAGACGGGTATATGTCGGTATTATTATTTTGACACACACACACACACACACACACACTACGGATGTCAAACTTCTATATGAAATAATATAACTTGTAGGTAAGTTCACCAGTAGATACGAGGCTATTTAAATGTATAAGGTCTTAAAATTTCCATTTGGTAATAAATTTTTATTCAGTTTCGTTTTCGACTTTTTCCTTCGAAATAGATCTTTTTTCGGGAAGGGGGAGGTCGTGGGAGGCAGGGGGAAGGATGAAATAATTTAAGTTGTAGAAATGGTTGGACGAATTTTAGAAGCCATTAAACCCAATACCACCAACCTTTTACGACGGTCAGTCTTCCATCTATTTATACAATAACCGTGGAAAAAAGAACTGGATTAGGATCTATAGAATGAGAGTCCTACGCATCATAATCCAAGCTCGTAAGAACACGAACACGAACACACAGACACACACACATTTCGACGAAAGACGTACAAAAACAAACAAAAGAAGAATTGGAGTAGGTCGTGATGTCAAAAGTGTAGGATTCCCGCCTTTCTTTCTTTTCCTTAAAAAAAAAAGTGTCACTTCTGCTTCGTACACAGAGGTGGTGGTGGTGGTGGTGGTGGTGGTGGTGGGGGGGGGGGGGGGGGGGGGGGGGGGGGGGGGGGGGGGGGGGCATGCCTACATAAAAAAAGTCTACATGATCATGATGAAACGTACATAAAATTGCTATTTACACGTACCGAGAGGCCGCTCGAGTCTGCCCTTAATTAAGCCTCTTGATATGGGTATTGTTAAGGGTATGACCGCATCCCTCGGAAACCAGAGTCAAAAAGAGCGAGAATTTTTTTTTTTTTTTTTTAAGTGGTCTAAAGAGACAAGTGTTAATGGAGAAAACTGCTCAATTCGGACGAACCAGTGACGCTTAGATTTAAGGGCCCAATAAAACCAGCCTCTTCTTCATCTCTGTGTACGAGGGTAGCTTAAAAATATTTCATCTTCATTTACTGATATATATTTACTTTTTTTCTTCTTCCCCAAACAATAGAGATAACGATTACATGAACGAGAATTAAAGTTCAAAATAGTTTCTAAACAGGTTCCGTCCATTATATATATATATATATATATATATATATATATATATATATATACACACACACACATATATATATACACACTCGTATATGCAATGTTATCAAATAAAGGCGTAAAAAAATGTACTGACCATTTTTATATGACGTAAATATTTTAACATCAGTCTGCATTCGCTCACAAAAAAAAAATTATGGGACGAGGATTTTATTTATCTGAAATGGAGAGAGAGAGAGAGAGAGAGAGAGAGAGAGAGAGAGAGAGAGAGAGAGAGAGAGAGAGAGAGTTACAAGGAAAAGAAGTACCTCAAAAGGCCTTGCGGCCCATACCGAGGAGGTACCAATGGCGACGGGTGCCAGGGAAAATTTTGTAAAAGTTTATTTTTCTTTCAACTATCCTAGCAGTAGTAGAAAACTGGATAGAAAAGTAGAAGGCTCTCTCCCCACCCTCCGCTCCCTCCCTGCCAGAGGCAGGTACGGAAAAAGGTTGAAGAAAATACCTTGATCCTGGAAAAGTAGCCAAGGAAATTTTACAGGAAAGTGGAGAATATATAAATAGCTCTATATTTAGCTTGCTCACAGAGACACCGTGCAAGCGATCTCCTGCAGAGTTTTCTTATGTTTCAGTCTTGAACTATGAGAGTATTCAGTACTTTGTCTAGCCTATTTTTAAACACATTTACACTTTGACTGGAAACAACCTCTGAGGGAAGTTGGTTCCAGATATTAACTATTTTATAGGAAAAGAAATTTCCGCAAACTGAGGTCCTAAATGTCTTTACACACTCAAATAGTGTGCAAGATTTCGTCTAACCTTTTCTTGAACTGATCCACAGAGGAACTGTTCACAACTTCCGAAGGTAACCTGTTCCATGTGTCACAGATCTTATACGTAACGTAATTCCCACACACACTAGTCCTAAACCGTTTCAAATCCAACTTCCAACCATTGTTGCGAGTTGAGTTATCATTGAAACCAAACATACTTCTAAAATCGACATCGTCGAACCCGTGTAAGAGCTTGAAAACCTCGATGAGTTGACCGCGCAGCCTCAGAGTTTCCAAGCGAAAACAAATTCAGGGCGTGTAAGCGTCGATTGCAGCCCATTTGCCTAACAAGGGGTTAAATTTTGTGGCCCTCGCCTGGGCTCGCTCCAGCCTCTCAATATCTTTCCTGAGGGTGAGCGACCAGAACTGCACAGCGTACTCCAGGTGCGGCCGAACCAAAGAGTTGTACAGAGCACAATTTCCTTGTTCCGAAATCGAAATTGTCTACTGATATAACCCAACAGCTTCTGGGCTCTCTTTTCCACCTCTACGCACTGTTTCGTAAACTTAAGGTCGCTGCTAATTAGCACACCCAAGTCTTTTTCCAAATCAGTGGCCTCGATATTACTCCCCAACGTCGAGTAGTTCGATTTGGGATTGGCGTAGCCAATGTGCATGACCTTGCATTTACCCAAGTTAAACGGCATTTGCTATTTTTCGGACCACTCTCCTATCCTACGTAGGTCCGCATGCAGTTGCTCGATCGCTTCGGGCGTCCCAACATTGGCCGCAAGCTTCGTGTCATCAGCGAATTTGGCGATCCTACTGAAGATATCATTTACGTAAATGATAAACAACAGTGGCCCCAAAACGGAGCCCTGAAGAACCCCGCTAGTGACCGAGGCCCAACCCGGGCTAGCCCCTTTAATTACAACCCTCTGCCGCCTATTCCTCAGCCAGTTCCCAGTCCAGCGACCTACTTCCCCACCGATACCCAGCGCGCGGACTTTGGCCATTAGCCGGCTATGAGGTACCTTACCAAAGGTTTTCTCAAATTCGAGATAAAGTATATCAATCGCCCTACTCTTATCGTACTCACTCCACATTACGTGGAAAAACTAGCAGGTTGGTGAGACACGACCTATGCCGTCTAAACCCGTTGGGAGTCCCCAAGAAGTTTGTAGGAATCCAAATGGTCAACGAACCTATCCGCTATTATCCCCTCTAATAATTTATCTACAATCGAAGCGAGACTAATGGGGCGATAGTTCCCTGGACTTTCGTGATCCCTTTTCTTAAAGATAGGGGTCACGTACGGTTCCCTCCAGTCACCAGGCACCTGGCCCGTCTCCAACAATTTGTTGAAGACTGTAGCCAGGTGGGAAGCCACCTGGTCACGCACTTCCCGCAACACACTGGGGAGGAACTGGTCTGGCCCAGGAGCCTTGAACGCGTTCAGTTTGTCTATTCCATCGGCAACGTCTGTCGCAGTACACCGAACACTAGCCAATCGCGCAGCGTCGTGCCTGACGCCTGGCTCTGGTGTCTTCCATGGTGACCACTCCCTCCCGCAAAGTACTCATTCAGCACATTAGCGATGTCCACGTCGGAGAGAGAGAGGGGGAGAAGAGGAAGAAGCAGAAGAAAGAGGGAGGGGGGGGGGGAAGAGAGAAGAGGAAGAAGCAGAAGAAAGAGGGAGGGGGGGGAAGAGAGAAGAGGAAGAAGCAGAAGAAAGAGGGAGGGGGGGGGAAGAGAGAAGAGGAAGAAGCAGAAGAAAGAGGGAGGGGGGGGGAAGAGAGAAGAGGAAGAAGAGAAGAGGGAGGGGGGGGAAGAGAGAAGAGGAAGAAGCAGAAGAAAGAGGAGGGGGGGGGAAGAGAAGAGGAAGAAGCAGAAGAAAGAGGGAGGGGGGGGAGAGAGAAGAGGAAGAAGCAGAAGAAAGAGGGAGGGGGGGGAAGAGAGAAGAGGAAGAAGCAGAAGAAAGAGGGAGGGGGGGGAAGAGAGAAGAGGAAGAAGCAGAAGAAAGAGGGAGGGGGGGAGAGAGAGAGAGAAGAAGCAGAAGAAAGAGGGAGGGGGGGAAGAGAGAAGAGGAAGAAGCAGAAGAAAGAGGGAGGGGGGGGAAGAGAGAAGAGGAAGAAGCAGAAGAAAGAGGGAGGGGGGGGAGAAGAGAGAAGAAGCAGAAGAAAGAGGGAGGGGGGGGGAAGAGAGAAGAGGAAGAAGCAGAAGAAAGAGGGAGGGGGGGGGAAGAGAGAAGAGGAAGAAGCAGAAGAAAGAGGGAGGGGGGGGAAGAGAGAAGAGGAAGAAGCAGAAGAAAGAGGGAGGGGGGGGAAGAGAGAAGAGGAAGAAGCAGAAGAAAGAGGGAGGGGGGGGAAGAGAGAAGAGGAAGAAGCAGAAGAAAGAGGGAGGGGGGGGAAGAGAGAAGAGGAAGAAGCAGAAGAAAGAGGGAGGGGGGGGGAAGGAGAAGAGGAAGAAGCAGAAGAAAGAGGGAGGGGGGGGGAAGAGAAGAGGAAGAAGCATAAGAAAGAGGGAGGGGGGGGGAAGAGAGAGGAAGAAGCAGAAGAAAGAGGGAGGGGGGGGAAGAGAAGAGGAAGAAGCATAAGAAAGAGGGAGGGGGGGGAAGAGAGAAGAGGAAGAAGCATAAGAAAGAGGGAGGGGGGGAAGAGAGAAGAGGAAGAAGCATAAGAAAGAGGGAGGGGGGGGGAAGAGAGAGAGGAAGAAGCATAAGAAAGAGGGAGGGGGGGGAAGAGAGAGAGGAAGAAGCAGAAGAAAGAGGGAGGGGGGGGAAGAGAGAGGAAGAAGCAGAAGAAAGAGGGAGGGGGGGGGAAGAGAGAGGAGGAAGAAGCAGAAGAAAGAGGGGGGGGGGGGAAGAGAGAGGAGGAAGAAGCAGAAGAAAGAGGGAGGGGGGGAAGAGAGAGGAGGAAGAAGCAGAAGAAAGAGGGAGGGGGGGAAGAGAGAGGAGGAAGAAGCAGAAGAAAGAGGGAGGGGGGGAAGAGAGAGGAGGGAAGAAGCAGAAGAAAGAGGGAGGGGGGGGAAGAGAGAGGAGGAAGAAGCAGAAGAAAGAGGGAGGGGGGGGAAGAGAGAGGAGGAAGAAGCAGAAGAAAGAGGGAGGGGGGGGGAAGAGAGAGGAGGAAGAAGCAGAAGAAAGAGGGAGGGGGGGGGAGAGAGAGGAGGAAGAAGCAGAAGAAAGAGGGAGGGGGGGGGAAGAGAGAGGAGGAAGAAGCAGAAGAAAGAGGGAGGGGGGGGGAAGAGAGAGAGGAAGAAGCAGAAGAAAGAGGGAGGGGGGGGGGAAGAGAGAGGAGGAAGAAGCAGAAGAAAGAGGGAGGGGGGGGGGGAAGAGAGAGGAGGAAGAGCAGAAGAAAGAGGGAGGGGGGGGAAGAGAGAGGAGGAAGAAGCAGAAGAAAGAGGGAGGGGGGGGGAGAGAGAGGAGGAAGAAGCAGAAGAAAGAGGGAGGGGGGGAGAGAGAGGAGGAAGAAGCAGAAGAAAGAGGGAGGGGGGAAGAGAGAGGAGGAAGAAGCAGAAGAAAGAGGGAGGGGGGAAGAGAGAGGAGGAAGAAGAAGAAAGAGGGAGGGGGGAAGAGAGAGGAGGAAGAAGCAGAAGAAAGAGGGGGGGGGAAGGGAAGAGAGAAGAGGAAGAAGCAGAAGAAAGAGGGAGGGGGGGGGGGAAGAGAGAAGAGGAAGAAGCAGAAGAAAGAGGGAGAGGGGGGGGGAAGAGAGAAGAGGAAGAAGCAGAAGAAAGAGGGAGGGGGGGGAAGAGAGAAGAGGAAGAAGCAGAAGAAAGAGGGAGGGGGGGGAGAGAGAGAGGAAGAAGCAGAAGAAAGAGGGAGGGGGGGAGAGAGAAGAGGAAGAAGCAGAAGAAAGAGGGAGGGGGAGAAGAGAGAGAAGAGGAAGAGAAGAAGCAGAAGAAGAGGGAGGGGGAGAAGAGAGAAGAGAAGAAGAAGCAGAAGAAAGAGGGAGGGGGAGAGAGAAGAGGAGAGCAGAAGCAGAAGAAAGAGGGAGGGGGAGAAGAGAGAAGAGGGAAGCAGAAGCAGAAGAAAGAGGGAGGGGAGAAAGAGAGAGAGGAAGAAGCAGAAGCAGAAGAAAGAGGGAGGGGGAGAAGAGAAAGGAGAAGAGAAGAAGCAGAAGCAGAAGAAAGAGGGAGGGGGAGAAAGAAGAAGAGGAAGAAGCAGAAGCAGAAGAAAGGGAGGGGGAGAAGAGAGAAGAGGAAGAAGAAGAAGCAGAAGAAAGAGGGAGGGGGAGAAAGAGAGAAGAGGAAGAAGAAGAAGCAGAAGAAAGAGGGAGGGGGAGAAGAGAGAAGAGGAAGAAGAAGAAGAAAGAGGGAGGGGGGAGAAGGGAGAAGAGGAAGAAGAAGAAGAAAGAGGGAGGGGGAGAAGAGAGAAGAGGAAGAAGAAAGAGGGAGGGGGAAGAGAGAAGAGGAAGAAGAAGAAGAAGAAAGAGGGAGGGGGAGAAGAGAGAGGAAGAAGAAGAAGAAGAAAGAGGGAGGGGGAGAAGAGAGAGGAGAAGAAGAAGAAGAAAGAGGGAGGGGGAGAAGAGAGAAGAGGAAGAAGAAGAAAGAGGGAGGGGGAGAAGAGAGAAGAGGAAGAAGAAGAAAGAGGGAGGGGGAGAAGAGAAAGGAGAAGCAGAAGAAAGAGGGAGGGGGAGAAGAGAGAAGAGGAAGAAGAAGAAAGAGGGAGTGGGAGAGAGAGAAGAGAGAAGAGGAAGAAGAAGAAAGAGGGAGGGGGAGAAGAGAGAAGAGAGAAGAGGAAGAAGAAGAAAGAGGGAGGGGGGGAGAAGAGAGAGAGAGAGAGGAAGAAGAAGAAAGAGGGAGGGGGAGAAGAGAGAAGAGGAAGAAGAAGAGAAGAAAGAGGGAGAAGAGAGAAGAGGAAGAAGAAGAAGAAGAAAGAGGGAGGGGGAGAAGAGAGAAGAGGAAGAAGAAGAAGAAGAAAGAGGGAGGGGGAGAAGAGAGGAGAGAAGAAGAAGAAGAAAGAGGGAGGGGGAGAAGAGAGAAGAGGAAGAAGAAGAAGAAAGAGGGAGGGGGAGAAGAGAGAGAGGAGAAGAAGAAGAAGAAGAAAGAGGGAGAAGAGAGAAGAGGAAGAAGAAGAAGAAAGAGGGAGGGGGAGAAGAGAGAAGGAGGAAGAAGAAGAAGAAGAAGAAGAAAGAGGGAGGGGGAGAAGAGAGAAGAGAGAGAGAAGAGAAGAAAGAGGGAGGGGAGAAGAGAGAAGAGAAGAAGAAGAAAGAGGGAGGGGGAGAAGAGAGAAGAGGAAGAAGAAAGAGGGAGGGGGAGAAGAGAGAAGAGGAAGAAGAAGAAAGAGGGAGGGGGAGAAGAGAGAAGAGGAAGAAAGAAGAAAGAGGGAGGGGGAGAAGAGAGAGAAGAGAGAAGAGGAAGAAGAAGAAAGAGGGAGGGGGGGAAGAGAGAAGAGGAGAAGAGGAAGAAGAAGAAAGAGGGAGGGGAGAGAGAGAGAGAGAGAGGAAGAAGAAGAAAGAGGGAGGGGGAGAAGAGGAAGAGAGAAGAGGAAGAAGAAGAAGAAAGAGGGAGGGGGGAAGAGAGAAGAGAAGAAGAAGAAGAAGAAGAAAGAGGGAGAAGAGAGAGAGAGAAGAGGAAGAAGAAGAAGAAAGAGGGAGGGGGAGAAGAGAGAAGAGAGAAGAGGAAGAAGGAGGGAGGGGAGAAGAGAGAAGAAGAAGAAGAAGAAGAAAGAGGGAGGGGGAGAAGAGAGAAGAGAGAAGAGGAAGAAGGAGGGAGGGGGAGAAGAGAGAAGAGAGAAGAGGAAGAAGAAGAAAGAGGGAGGGGGAGAAGAGAGAAGAGAGAAGAGGAAGAAGAAGAAAGAGGGAGGGGGAGAAGAGAGAGAGAGAAGAGGAAGAAGAAGAAAGAGGGAGGGGAGAAGAGAGAAGAGAGAAGAGGAAGAAGAAGAAAGAGGAGGGGGAGAAGAGAGAAGAGGAAGAAGAAGAAAGAGGGAGGGGGAGAAGAGAGAAGAGGAAGAAGAGAAAAGAGGGAGGGGAGAAGAGAGAAGAGAAGAAGAAGAAAGAGGGAGGGGGAGAAGAGAGAAGAGAGAAGAGGAAGAAGAAGAAAGAGGGAGGGGGAGAAGAGAGAAGAGAGAAGAGGAAGAAGAAGAAAGAGGGAGGGGGAGAAGAGAGAAGAGGAAGAAGAAGAAAGAGGGAGGGGAGAAGAGAGAAGAGGAAGAAGAAGAAAGAGGGAGGGGGAGAAGAGAGAAGAGGAAGAAGAAGAAAAGAGGGAGGGGGAGAAGAGAGAAGAGGAAGAAGAAGAAAGAGGGAGGGGGAGAAGAGAGAAGAGGAAGAAGAAGAAAGAGGGAGGGGGAGAAGAGAGAAGAGGAAGAAGAAGAAAGAGGGAGGGGGAGAAGAGAGAAGAGGAAGAAGAAGAAAGAGGGAGGGGGAGAAGAGAGAAGAGGAAGAAGAAGAAAGAGGGAGGGGGAGAAGAGAGAAGAGGAAGAAGAAGAAAGAGGGAGGGGGAGAAGAGAGAAGAGGAAGAAGAAGAAAGAGGGAGGGGGAGAAGAGAGAAGAGGAAGAAGAAGAAAGAGGGAGGGGGAGAAGAGAGAAGAGGAAGAAGAAGAAAGAGGGAGGGGGAGAAGAGAGAAGAGGAAGAAGAAGAGGGAGAGGGAAGAGAGAGAGAGAGAAGAGAGAAGAAGAAGAAAGAGGGAGGGGGAGAAGAGAGAAGAGGAAGAAGAAGAAAGAGGGAGGGGGGAAAAGAGAGAGAAGAAGAAAGAGGGAGGGGGAAAGAGAGAGAAGAGGAAGAAGAAGAAAGAGGGGAGGGGGAAAGAGAGAGAAGAGGAAGAAGAAGAAAGAGGGAGGGGGAAAGAGAGAGAAGGAGAAGAAGAAGAAAGAGGGAGGAGAGAGAGAAGGAGAAGAAAGAGGGAGGGGGAGGAGAGAGAGAAGGAGAAGAAAGAGGGAGGGGAGGAGAGAGGGAGGGGAGGAGAGAGAGAAGGAGAAGAAAGAGGGAGGGGGAGGAGAGAGAGAAGGAGAAGAAAGAGGGAGGGGGAGGAGAGAGAGAAGGAGAAGAAGAAAAGAGGGAGGGGGAGGAGAGAGAGAAGGAGAAGAAGAAAGAGGGAGGGGGGGGAAGAGAGAGGAGGAAGAAGAAAGAGGGAGGGGGGGAAGAGAGAGGAGGAGGAAGAAGAAAGAGGGAGGGGGGGAAGAGAGAGGAGGAGGAAGAAGAAAGAGGGAGGGGGGAAGAGAGAGGAGAGAAGAAGAAAGAGGGAGGGGGGGAAGAGGGAGAAGAGAGGGAGGAAGAAGAAAGAGGGAGGGGGGGAAGAGAGGAGGAAGAAGAAAGAGGGAGGGGGGGAAGAGGAGGAAGAAGAAAGAGGAGGGGGAAGAGAGAGGAAGAGAAAGAGGGGGAAGGAGAGAAGAGGAGGGGGGAGGGGGGGAAGAGAGAGAGGAAGAAGAAAGAGGGAAGGGGGGAAGAGAGAGGAAGAAGAAAGAGGGAGGGGGGAAGAGAGAGGAAGAAGAAAGAGGGAGGGGGGAAGAGAGAGGAAGAAGAAAGAGGGAAGGGGGAAGAGAGAGGAAGAAGAAAGAGGGAAGGGGGGAAGAGAGAGGAAGAAGAAAGAGGGAGGGGGGGAAGAGAGGAAGAAGAAAGAGGGAGGGGGGGAAGAGAGAGGAAGAGTGTGACAACGCAGTTTTGAACAAGGTTTATTTTTTGTAGTTTCCACGACTTTGTTGACACCGATACAAAAGAAATCAAAGAGGATTTTGAGCTTCACTGCCACGAAACGATGACAAAATATTTATTTTTCATCATAATCATTATCATAATTAATTCTCAGTCATACTAATGAGTGTTAACCATTTTAAAGACGAACAGGCGTCGAAATAACGCCAAAATACAAATTCTCTTCAATAAATTTGTATTGGCAGACAACGCGAAAGCAAATTTTTTCCGTGATTAGTAATGTTTTGTAAACATTTTAATTAGTCTATTATTATTTCTAAAATTTCCACCCGTAATTATTAACTAAATTTCCTTTAATGATAATAATGTATTAACCGTTCTGAATTAGCTACAAACTTCGTTTATAGTTCGGTGGACATCTAAGAATAGTTCTCTGAAACATATATTTGACTTTAATTTATGTTTATTATTTATTTATGAAATAGTTAAATTATCCTATATAAAATTCAAGAAATGAGAATGGAACTCGACTTACCATATATACAAAAATTATATACTGTACATATATACTGTGTGTGTGTGTGTGTGTGTGTGTGTGTGTGTGTGTATATATATATATACCTTGTTAACCTTGGTTTTGCTTCCGCCCGAATTGTTCATTCTGACGAAGGTCAAACTTGTTACTCCAACTTAGACCTACAATTTAACGTGGAATGCGAACCACGACCCACCACGGGCGGTCAGAATTTTCAAAGTGCTCGCCCGGACTCGATCTCAAGACCTCCCGGTTAGCAACCCAACGTCTTAACCACTAGACTACCCAGGATACCAATTTATCTACCAACCAATTTTTGTTTGAAAAGGTGAACAGCTGGGTTAGCTGCGCGCCGCCTGCCATCACCAAAAATCGAACCTGGGGCCGATGGATTCGTAGTCAGCGATGCCAACCACTACATCACCGAGGCGCATATATATAACCTTTGGTTAGCTTCCGCCAGAGTTGTTCATTCTGACGAAGGTCAAGCTTTTCACTCCACCTTAGACCTACAGTTTAACGTGGAATCCGAACCACGCCCCATCAGCAGCCCAGCCTCTTAACCACTAGGCCACCTAGGGTACCCATTTATCTGCCAACCACTTTGTGTGGAAGGATGAACAGCTAGGTTTTGCTGCCGGCTGCCGGGTCTCGAACCCGGAGCCAATGGATTCGTAGTCAGCGACGCTAACCACCACACCACCGAGGTATATATATATATAAATATATATATATATATATGAATAAAACCACGAAAAAGAAACAAAAGTGGTGCTCAAGCGCTTTCGTCTAATGACATCCTCAGGAACGAAAGCGCTTGAGCACCACTGTTTCTTTTCCCTTCGTGGTTTTATTCATCATAAATATTTTTCACGTGTCACTTTCGTGAAATAATTTTCATTGTATATATACAGGGCGTCCCAAAAAAATGTACACACACTTTAAATAATTATAAAGGCAGTGTTTATTAAAATACATTTCATTTTCAAAATGTAATAGAATCTACAGACATTATTTGTTTTGTCAACGCCTGTTTTCAAACTGACGTCCGTTCTGGTCCAGGCACTGCTGATAACGCGAAGCAATGGAATCGCAAACATCACGAAACATTTCTTTTGGTATGTGTGTGCATTCTCGTTCAATGGCTGCTCTCAATTCAGCGACTGTTGCAGGTTTTATAGCGTAGACTTTGTCTTTTAAGTATCCCCATAAAAAAAAGTCTAGTGGTGTGAGGTCTGGTGAACGCGGAGGGTATTCTACGAAACCCCTTCGTCCAATCCACATCCACATCGTGCCAAGTACCACTCGCAATACTCCACTCTTCGGTCCGGATCATCTTCATTAATAGCATGGACTAATCTTGGAATGTAACTTTTCCATTGACAGCGCTTCAAAATGCGTTGGACAGACGATTCTGAAATTCCTACCTCACGACTCGCTTGCGCACAGATTTTCTTGGACTTTGGTGATACGTTTCCAGTACTCTTTCTTGCTTTGTGGGGCTTGTCGATGTCCGTGGTCTTCCGGAACGCTTTTTGTGGACATTCTGAACAGTTCCATCGGCTTCAAACTTATCTCTAATTCGAGTGATGGTAAGTCGCGTTGGTGGATCTGTTTGAAACTCCCTCCTAAACTGTCTTTGCACTTCAACTGCGTTTTCACACTTCCAGTAGCATTTTAGAATGAATTTCCTTTGTTCAAATCTTAGTCTGACTGCCATTATTAATTCTAATGGGTTTAACTTGGAAAGAAAGAAACATCAATTGAGCTATCAGCTGTTAAAGTGTGTATACACATTTTTTTGGGACGCCCTGTGTATATATATATATATATATTATATATAAGCGTAATTTATTGAGGAACGAGAGGACAAAGAGTGGGTACATATTAGCAACACCTTTCACTAATATCGAACAAGAGTGGACGAACACTGCGGTATTTCGACCAGAACCTAAAAACCTTTGAATAAACCACCTAGATCAGCTATAAGGTATCATTGCCATCTCCGCAATCACCCGCTACTTCCCACCAGTTTCAAAGTTATTGATTCCGTACACCAACCAACCGAGCACCGCATCCTCGAATCCCTACATATTTTTAGCGCAAAACCAACTCTCAACGACTACAGTTCTGCCTTCAACCTAAGCATAGCAAAATAAACTCTCGCGTCTCACCACTGGAAACCCGCAATCATTTATCTTAATTTCTGAACAAATCATTTCGAAATAAACCTCTCCACATTTCGACATCCTTTCCACTATCAATTCTCCCGCAATTCTAATCACAACCTGTACAAAACCTGGTAAGCCAACTCGACTTATTATACAGTCGCCGTTTACACATTATACTTTTGTTAACCTTATTTTAACTATTGGTAGGTATATTTTAACTGTCCCCCGTCATACATCCTTTATTTCATTATAGTACCGTATAATTAATCAAAATGTCGTATTGTATTTATTTTTATTATATATGGCCCTTTTTTTTTTTTTAATGTTTTTGCACTGATAATGGAAATTAACTTTTTCGAAACGTTTACCAATAGAACTGCAACATGCACTGTCTTTTCGCTCCAAACGGTAGGCGTGCATAAATTTAAAAATTCCTAATATTTAGAACACAACGTCTATATCACTCTTTTTCATCTTATTCTAAAGCATGAAGTTTTTTCTTTGGCGTGGTATACAAGACACTCCACCGCACTAGGATCTCTTTCTTACTGAAGCATATATTGACGATAACGTCGCGATAAAAATAAATCTGGGAAACGCCGGTAGGAGACGAGATCAAGTATATATTTTTAAGTTTAAAAGTTATAGCGTACTTAAAAACTCTTTAGTATGAAGTACGCGGGTCCAGTGCTAGCGTCTCTGGGAAACTGATAGAATGAGAAGACGGACAACTACAACATACGCTACGAATATCTATCCACCTCCCTCTTCGATGCGCGGGTGGACTAGTCACCGCGCGTTCGCGTTCACGCGCAAACGCGCTATCGACGCGCGTGATGATATTATTGTTGTTCTCGAACGAATTGAAGTCCCTTTGAAGCGTCCCGACAGAGAAAAATTGGGGAAGGGGAAGGGGGTTCATAAATCGGGAGATCGAGGAAGCCAGAGATCTTCGGTAACGAGTCAATCAGAGCGGAAAATATTTGTCGTGGCACTGGTAGCGTCTCGTTGGCACCGAGCGTCCCGTCCCTCTCGTCAATCCGCGGATGAATTTCAAACCGCCGGAATCGATCTTTGTACAAATCAGCATTTATTGTTTCGGTAAAGAAAAAGTCGAGTGAGCTTCCATATTTTTTTTTCCGGTAATTTTGAACTTTGGAGGTTTCTAGTTGCCTTTTTTTTTTAAGTGTAAATTTGTCGTAATTATTTGCCGAGGGAGACAAATATCAGCGTGGTGGAATGTCTTGTATAGTGTATACCACTCGAAAGAATGGTATACAAAAGAAACTCGACCAAACGGATAACATTTTTAAATTTAAACGCGCTTAACCTTTAGTACAGGGTAGCGGTTAGAGGGCTTTTTACGCGTCGAATGCGACAGAAAAACTAAACTGAAGGAGACACGAAAGATGTTGGAAAATGGTTTTCGAAAAAATCTCGAAATAAATGAAAAGTCGAGATATAATACGGAATTCACAATTATAAAAATTAATTACGTTAATTATGAATTATTAATTGGGTTAAAGTGTGGCTGTATTCCCTTCTCGATTAATGAATGAATCGAGTCTCGAAGCGGATCCGTACGTACGTCTTCTATCAACGTCCAAAAACTCTCATTACATAGAGGAAATTCAAAGGCGAGGCGCAACCTCCTTCAGCCAACATTTTAATTACATTATCATCATTTCTTCCGAAGTTATTAGTACCCTTATCCTTATCATCATCATGGGCGATGCGAGGTAACTCAACAATGATACAATGACATAGTGTTCCGTGGGTCGACGAAAAAGTGTCGAACTACCTAATTATTAACATTACGCTCATTTTACTTCAAAAACTTCGTTTGCGGCTATACACTATAAAACCGACATTCTCCCGTTCCCCCAACCCCAAATAAATCCAATTATTTTTTTAAAAAGTATTTTAACTGCAAACTCCCTACATATTTATGTATGTGGCCCTCATATACATACATACACTATATATATATATATATATATATATATATATATATATATATATAAAGCAAGTGAGCTTCCATATACATTAGAGTTCCATTAGCATAGCTTAAAGGCTCGACGTAAAGTACATTCCCTTATTTTTTTTATATATGTAATATACGAGCCCATAAACGTTAAAATCTGGTCAATTTCAGCGGTGGTAGTGGACGGGAGGGGGAGAACGGGGTTATGTTGAAGGGGGACTTCTTTCCCAAATTACTTTTTACAACCACTCACGAAAAACGGAAGTCCCATTCGTATAAAACCGGCCAAAAACAAAGGAATTACCGTTTGTTTATCGTTTCAAGTTTTATATACCCGACTCGTATCCAAAATAATCTTCTTCCTCACTCACTTAGTCATCCTTTTTACTTCTTCGTACATCGCGCGAGAAAAACCGTTCTCGAGCGGAAGCGAGAGAGGAGAGAGAATTTGAGATCGGGAAAAATGGACACACTTGTTTCCTGTGCTTAATTTCTATTTAACTTGCGCGCGTACCGTTCCCTTCATTGATGTACCGTGCAATATCTGTGCATGCGAACAATTTCCCATTAATCGAGAATACTCTTCTAGTTACGTCTCTCTCTCTCTCTCTCTCTCTCTCTCTCTCATATATATAGGAAAGGCAGGCTCCCCGAAATTGACGTGGGAAAATTTTATATCAAGGCAAATTCGAGGGATGAACATGCGTAGCGAGACCAGATCAAGAGCTGAAACATTATTTAATGTAAAGATAAATTTAATACAGAAAAGTTACAAGGAAAAGAAGTACCTCAAAAGGCCTTGCGGCCCATACCGAGAAGGTACCAATGGCAACAGGTGCCAGGGAAAATTTTCTACACCCTCAAATAGTGTGCAAGATTTGGTCTAACCTTTTCTTGAAGTGATCCACAGAGGAACTGTTTACAACTCCTGAAGGTAACCTGTTCCACGTGTCACAGATCTTATACGTAAAGTAATTCGCACGCACACACACACACTAGTCCTAAACCGTTTCAAATCCAACTTCCAACCATTGTTGCGAGTTGGGTTATCATTTAAACTAAACATGCTTCTAAAAGACATCGTTGAACCCGCGTAAGAGCTTGAAAACCTCGATCAGTTGACCGCGCAGCCTCCGAGTTTCCAGCGAAAACAAGTTCAGGGCGCGTAACCGTCGATTGTAGCCCATATGCCTAACGAAAGGGATTAACTCTGTGGCCCTCGCCTGGACTCGCTCCAGCATTTCGATATCTTTCCTGAGAGTGGCCGACCAGAACTGCACAGCGTACTCCAAGTGTAGCCGAACCAGAGGATTGTACAGAAAGAGCACAATCTCCTTGTTCCGAAACCGAAATTGCCTCCTAATATAACCCAACAGCCTCTGGGCTTTCTTTTCCACCTCTACGCACTGTTTGTTAAACTTAAGGTCGTTGCTAATTAGCACACCCAAGTCCTTTTCCAAATCAGTGACCTCAATATTACTCCCCAAAATGTAGTAGTCCGACTTGGGATTGGCGTAGCCAATGTGCATGACCTTGCATTTACCCAAGTGAAACGGCATTTGCCATTTTTAGGAGCACTCTCCTATCCTACGTAGGTCCGCACGCAGTTGCTCGATCGCTTCGGGCGTCCCAACATTGGCCGCAAGCTTGTGTCATCAGTGAATTTAGCGATCCTACTGACGATACCAGCGTCATCATTTATGTAAATGATAAACAACAGTGGCCCCAAAACGGAACCCTGATGAACCCCGCTAGTGACCGAGGCCCAACCCGAGATAGCCCCTTTCATTACAACCCTCTGCCGCCTATTCTTCAGCCAGTTTCTAATCCAGCTACCTACTTCCCCATCGATACCCTGCGCGCGGACTTTGGCCATTAGCCGGCGGTAAGGTACCTTACCAAAGGCTTTCTCAAAGTCGAGATAAAGTATATCAATCGCCCTACTCTTATCGTACTCACTCCACATTACGTGGAAAAACTCTAGCAGGTTGGTGAGACACGACCTATGCCATCTAAACCCATGTTGGGAGTCCCCAAGCAGCTTGTAGAAATCCAAATTGTCAACGATCCTATCTGCTATTATTCCCTCCAATAATTTACCTACAACCGAAGTGAGACTAATGGGACGATAGTTCCCTGGACTTTCGTGATCCCCTTCCTTAAAGATAGGGGTCACGTTGGGTTCCCTCCAGTCACCAGGCACGTCTCTAACGATTTGTTGCTGTAGCCAAGTGGGGAGCCACCTAGTCCCGCAACACACTGGGGAGGAACTGGTCTGGCCCAGGAGCCTTAAACGCGCTCAGTTTGTCTATTCAATCGGCAACGCCTGTCGCGGTACACTGAACACTATACAGGCGAGCACCGTCGTGCCTGACGCCTGGCTCGGGGATGACGCGGGTGTCCTCCCTGGTGAACACTCCCGTAAAGTACTCTCAGCACATTAGCGATGTCCGCGTCCGAGGTCCGTAGAGCCCCGTTGGGGCTTCTAATGGGCTTTCTACTATTAACATAACTGAAGAACTCCTTAGGGTTCCCCTTGCAGAGGCATGCCACCCGGAGTTCTTCAGTTATGTTTGGCTAACCTAACCTTCGTCTTCAAACCCTGCACAGGCGGACATACGCCTCAGTGTTCTCATGGGAACGATTGGCCTTTGCCCTCCTATACGCAGCTTTCCTATTTCGGATAGCCAAAGCGATGTCCCGACAGAACCACTTAGAATGCGTTGAAGCAGGGGTGACCAGTTTTGAGGATATGGCAGCAGACTGCAGCACCATAAACTGGTGCCGGAATGCACTCCACACACCCTCAACATCGCCGCCGACCTCTAACCCCATCTCACCTACGCTATCCCGGAGGCCAACAAAGTCCCCCCCCGCCGTAGATCGAGCTTACTACTGCCTCTCGAGTTACTACGCTTCACCCGAGGGACGCAGACACAGAACCTAATCAGACCGTGATCACTCTCGCCCAACGATTTGTCAACGGTGAGGCCAGTGACGAGGTTGTCTTCGGTCGAGAATACTAAGTCTAGAACGCTTTCGACTTGTGTAGGCCCATTGACCCACTGAGTCAGGAAGTTCTCATCAGCAAAGTCAACTAGCCTCCTCCTTTCGACATCAGCAGTCCTGTCTTCCCACTTTATGCCGCGACAGTTAAAGTCTCTTAAAACTACACACACTCTTTCCCCTAGCAGGCTACGGAGTTCTGTGTACAGGGCTGTATCCTTCTCAAGGAGGAGTTGCGGAGGTCTGTACACCAAGATTAACCTATAATTCGTCCCTCCTACGATCAGATTCGACACCAAGCAGCTCCCGTTCCGATCGGAACTGGCAGTCAAACGGACTCAACTTGTCCCTGACGTATATCAGTACCTTCTCCTCCACTGGTGCGGTCCTTGTGAAACATTCTATACCAGGAATCTCGAACTCCCCAACGTAGTCCTTGCGATCAGTATGAATCCAGGACTCCGTGACAGCAACGATATCCTGGTATTCTGATACTAAGAGCACCCGTAGCTCGCAAAACGTATTCCTAATTGACCTAGCATTAAAAAGCACTGCACGGAGGGAGCCTTCCCTATTCTGACCGCCCCCTTGCACAATCTGTTTCCCGAACAGCCAGGGCTGTCGGGAATTGAAGAGCCCCTCACCAACAAGGGGGGGCAACTGCCGCAGGAGCCTGAGCCCCCTCCAATGGGGGAGGAGGGTCACCCACATGTACATGGACGCACCTTTAAGTTGAAGCTACGTCCGCCAGCGGCTCAAGATCATCTCTCCCCGGTTGGTGGCCGGGCTTGACCTCACCATACGGTATAGGTGCTGGTCGAGCAGCCGGGCTAGCATACCTTTACCCTTGACATTGAGGTGGACACCATCCCTCTGATAAAGGTCTCACCTACCCGAAAACGCGTCGAAGAGGTCAACAAACCTTACGCCCAGTGGGACGCACAAGTCTTGCACCCTCTCGTTGATGCCAATGACATTACTGAGCGCGTGGTCACTGGCATTCATTCGCGGTAAAATACCCATCAACATTCTCCTGTCTCTCAAGTTTCAGATCAACCGCAAGAGACATGATCTCGGTGATGATCGCTTAGGTCAAATCTACCCTACCGCCTTTGGGGAACAGGTCGTTGGCACCAGCGTGGACAACGATCGCAGTCCTCCGACTAGCCACGCACAGCTTCTCTAGCTCCTTCCTTAAGTGCGCCGTTCCCCGCCCAGGTAAGCATCTTACCTTCCTTTTGTCCCGGTTTGCAGAAGCAAAGTACTACTTCTGTCCCCTGATCTGCGAGTCGCCAATCAAACCGGTGTCTTCCTCCTTCGCGCACAGGAGACTAAAGCGGTTGGAGGTCCTGACAGCGGCAACCGGGGTCTCGGGGTTCGGCTTCGCAGCCTTCTTACCCGATACCTTTCGATACCCGTCGCCACCCGTGGACTCAACCGCAATTACAGCACCCGACCCACCCCAACCGGCAGCTACACCCTTCGGTTTCTTTGGGCCATCAGTAGGCCCCTTCCCACCCTTCTCTATCGGCCCCTTCTTTGCGCCCTCCACCTTGCGTCGTGGTTCCGATCATTCCACGTGGGTTGCTAGCGATTCCTGACACTGATTTTGCACCCCGGCCACCAGTTGCACCTCTACCCTTTCTCCGCGGTCTCGAGCTCTGTCCAGTCCGTCACTGGACCATCCTATCAATAAGCTCCGGGATGGAGGGCGCAGCCGCGCCTCCAACAGCCGATCTGGATGACTCTAGCCGCTGAACTCTCTCCTCTAGCTTCTCGTACAACTGCGTGAGTTCGCAAAAGCGGCACATGCTGGAGTGGTTGATCTTCTTGAAGCAAGCTTCTTTGAAGTTCATCACCCACTGGTTTACTCCACACCTCGCGCACTCAGCCTTCAGTTTCTACGGTCCAGTCATTGTAATTTTTTTCCTAACTCCAAATACACTGAATAAGATA
>JAJOZX010007384.1:170000-217669 GCA_023014485.1 Bathynomus jamesi
ACTTCCTCCAGTTTGGTCACTGAATGTTAGTCTGCGAAAACATTTCTTCACGTCTTCATCCATTTTGACACTTTCTCTAAGTTCTCACAACGTGAATCTTTCTTTCAATGGAATATAAACGCTTGCCTTACTTTTGTAACCGATTTAAATTCTTTTGGTTTCAAGAGTACAGTGGAACGTAGTCTAAACAAAATTTAATAGTTTTTTTTATTTACTCAAAACATGTTAAATTTTGAGAGAGAGAGAGAGAGAGAGAGAGAGAGAGAGAGAGAGAGAGAGAGAGAGTTACAAGGAGCTACAAGGAAAAGAAGTACCTCAAAAGGCCTTGCGGCCCATACCGAGGAGGTACCAATGGCAACGGGTGCCAGGGAAAATTTTGTCTTTCAACTATCCTAGCAGTAGTAGAAAACTGGATAGAAAGTAGAAGGTCTCTCCCCACCCTCCGCTCCCTCCCTGCCAGAGGCAGGTACGGAAAAAGGTTGAAGAAATACCTTGACCCTGGAAAAGTAGCCAAGGAAATTTTACAGGAAAGTGGAGAATATATAAATAGCTCTATATTTAGCTTGCTCACAGAGACACCGAGCAAGCGAACTCCTGCAGAGTTTTCTGAGGTTTTAATCTTAAACTATGAGTGTGTTCAGTACTTTGTCTAGCCTATTTTTAAACAGATTTACACTTTGACTGGAAACAACCTCTGAGGGAAGTTGGTTCCAGATATTAACTATTTTATAGGAAAAGAAATTTCCGCAGACTGAGGTCCTAAATGTCTTTACACACTCAAATAGTGTGCAAGATTTCGTCTAACCTTTTCTTGAACTGATCCACAGAGGAACTGTTCACAACTTCCGAAGGTAACCTGTTCCATGTGTCACAGATCTTATACGTAACGTAATTCCCACACACACTAGTCCTAAACCGTTTCAAATCCAACTTCCAACCATTGTTGCGAGTTGGGTTATCATTTAAACTAAACATACTTCTAAAATCGACATCGTTGAACCCTCGTAAGAGCTTGAAAACCTCGATCAGTTGACCGCGCAGCCTCCGAGTTTCAAGCGAAAACAAGTTCAGGGCGCGTAACCGTCGATTGTAGCCCATATGCCTAACAGAAGGGATTAACTTTGTGGCCCTCGCCTGCACTCGCTCCAGCCTCTCAATATCTTTCCTGAGGGTGGGCGACCAGAACTGCACAGCATACTCCAGGTACGGCCGAACAAGGGAATTGTACAGTGAGAGCACAATCTCCTTGTTCCGAAACTGAAATTGCCTCCTGATATAACCCAATAGTTTCTGGGCTTTCTTTTCCACCTCTACACACTGTTTCGTAAACTTAAGGTCGCTGCTAATTAGCACCCCCAAGTCCTTTTCTAAATCAGTCACCTCGATATTACTGCCCAACATCGAGTAGTCCGACTTGGGATTGGCGTAGCCAATGTGCATCACTTTGCATTTACCCAAGTTAAACGGCATTTGCCATTTTTTGGACCACTCTCCTATCCTACCTAGGTCCGCACGCAGTTCCTCGATCGCTTCGGGCGTCCCAACATTGGCCCCAAGCTTGGTGTCATCAGCGAATTTGGCGATCCGACTGACGATGCCACCGTCGATATCATTTATGTAAATGGTAAACAACAGCGGCCCCAAAACGGAACCCTGAGGAACCCCACTAGTGACCGAGGCCCAACCCGAACTAGCCCCTTCAATTACCACCCTCTGCCGAGAGAGAGAGAGAGAGAGGAGAGGAGAGAGAGAGAGAGAGAGAGAGACCTTCCGGTCCACTCTGGGAGGGTCCTGTTATTAAACAAGTTCATTTTTCTTTCAACTATCCTAGCAGTAATAGAAAACTGGATAGAAAAGTATAAGGCTCTCTCCCGACCCTCTGCTCCCTCCCTGCCAGAGGCAGGTACGGAAAAAGGTTGAAGAAAATACCTTGACCCTGGAAAAGTAGCCAAGGAAATTTTACAGGAAAGTGAAGAATATATAAAAAGCTCTATAATTAGCATACCCACAGAGACACCTTGCAAGCGAACTCCTGCAGAGTTACATTATGTTTTAGTCTTAAACTATGAGAGTATTCAGTACTTTGTCTAGCCTAGTTTTAAACACATTTACACTGACTGGAAACAACCTCTGAGGGAAGTTGGTTCCAGATATTAACTATGTTATAGGAAAAGAAATCCCCGCAGACAGAGGTCCAAAATGTCTTTAGTTCCAGTTTAAACCCATTATTTCTTGTCGGATTGGCATTAAGTGAGAATAAGTTTCTGTAATCTGTCTATTCCATTGAGCATTTTGAAGACTTGAATAAGCTGACCGCGCGACCTCCTCGTCTCTATTTAGGCGCTCCAATCTCCGTTAGTAGTTTTGCATTCTCATTGAAGGGATCAATTTTGTAGCCCTTGCTTGTACCCTTTCTAAATCCTTCCTGAAGGATGGAGACCAAAACTGCGCACACTATTTCAGTTGAAGTCTGACTAGTGAATTATAAAAGGACATTAGTTTCTTTGTTCCGAAACTGGAACTGTCTTTTAATATAACCTAATATTTTTAAGGCTCTCTTTTTCGACTTCTGCACAGTGCTTCGACGGTTTCAGATCATTGTTGATATAGACTCCTAAGTCTTTCTCTAGATCGGTCTCAGTCAAGTTCCTTCCCAAGAGAGAGTAATCGGTTTTCGGGTTTTTATAACCGATGTGCATTACCTTACATTTGTCCAAGTTCAATGGCATCTGCCAAGTAGCAGACCATTCGCCCAACCTGTCAAGATCATTCTGAAGCGTTCTTACGCCCTCCTCAGTACCTACACTACTTCCTAATTTCGTATCGTCTGCAAATTTGGAGATTGTACTTAGAAGCCGGACGTCCATATCATTAATATAGATAAAAAGTAAAGGACCCAGAACGGAACCCTGTGGGATACCACTGGTGATGGGTGTCCACTCTGAAGCCACCCCATTTATTACCACTCTTTGCTTTCTATCTTGTAACCGACCCTCAATCCAATTGGAAACGAGCCGGTGATTCCTAGTCCTCTGATTTTAGCCATCAATCTCGCACGAGGGATTTTGGAAAAGGCTTTTTGAAAATCGAGATACGCTATATATATTGCCCTAATTGGATTGTATAGTGTATGCATATTATGGAAAAACTCCTAACAGATTTGTCAAACAGGATCTATGTCGCCTAAATCCATGATGAGAATAAAAATTTAGATTGTTAGATTCAAGGTGATACACAATACGTTTTGTAATGATAGATTCCAATAGTTTGCCGACAACTGATGTTAAATTGATCGGGCGGTAATTACAAGGATTTTCCCTATCACCCTTTTTAAAGACTGGCGTTACATTTGCTAACTTCCAGTCGGTTGGAATTTTCCCTAACTCGATTGATTGTTTGAATATGGTTACTAAGTCGTCAACAAAACATTGTGGCTAACCTCTTTTAATACCCTTGGAAGAAATAAGTCCGGGCCAAGTGATTTGCATTTATTCATCTTGGCAATTAATTGCTGTCCCTCATTTGTCGTAAAACTTATGGTCTCTACGGGATGGTCACCGTCATATGTAATCCGAGGACTTGGCACTTCAATTGAGTCTTCCTCCGTGAAGACTGTAACGAAGAACTCGTTTAATGTATCAGCTATTTAGCTATATCTTTATCACCGAATTTCAGTACGCCATTTCTATCTTTTAGGGGGCCTACAGAATTTTTAATTGGCTTTCTGCTATTAACATGGGCAAAAAATTCTTTAGGGTTAACTTTACAGAGTGAGGCAACTCTAGCTTCTTCATCAGATAATAATTATTGGTTTTGTTTAACCTCCTTCGCAACATCTAAGGTGATATGACGGAAGGGACCTACAGCTTTACGTGGGATGAACCACGGGTCGCTACATAGTCTGGACGCAGCGGACGGTCTCCCATCCAACTACTACCCAGACCCAATATCGCTGATCAACGGGAAGCGGTGTTACGACATTGGATACGACGTAGCTCAGCTTCTTCACGTTTGGCTGATCTAATTAAGGACTTAACCCTCCTACGTAGGTTTATATAGTTTTCTGAATGGGTCTGGTTGAAATGTGACTTAAGTAGTTTGTAGGCTCTATTTCTTCCCGTAATAGCACTGCTAATTTCGTTATTAAACCATTTCGGCGACTTTGTTGACAAGGAAACTATTTTAGTGGGTATAAAGGTGTTCTGTAATATTCTAAATTGATCCCAATACGAGCTCCAGGCGACATTGACATCCTCACTTATTAGAACTTCAAGTGTCTAAACTATTTCGGCAGCTTTCAAAATTTGCTCTCGAGAAATCCAGTCTTTCACGAGTCTTTTCGCGTGTATTAACTGGAACCCTGAGGTCAAACCTAATCAAATTATGATAGCTGTTACTCAAATTTTCACCAATAGTAGGTTAGAGACTGGGTCATCTTCGTTCGTGAATAGGAGGTCTAGTTTATTATTACCCCTTGTAGGACTGTCAACCCATTGACTCAAATTATCATCGGCAAATTCCAACAGTCTTGAGCCCTCAGCATCAGCAGTTTTGTTTTCCCAATTTATATTACCACAATTAAAATCACCAAAAACCACACTCATCTTATTATTATTCATTCTTCTGCTTAATTGGTTATACAAGTTTATATCCTTATCAACGGGGTAGTGAGGTGGCCTATATACTAGAAGTAGATGCACCACTATATTATTTAGGGTTAGATCAATTCACATTTCATGAGCAGATACGATATTACTGTTTACGGGTGCAGGAAGTCACGAGCACGCAAAAGCACACCGCTGCCTTCTTTTCCGTTCCTATCTTTGTGAAACATTTTAACCTACCATTTCAAATTCTCCTACAAAATCCCTTGATTCAGAATGAATCCAGGATTCCGTTATTCCTATGATATCAAAATTCTCAGTTTTGACTAGCGCTATAAATTCCATTAGTTTGTTTCTAATTGACATAGCATTGAAGAGCACAGTTTTGAGAGATTTTAAGTTGTTATTTCTCCTAACTGGCCTGAGTCGTTTCCCGAAGCAGTTGAATCAATTACTGGAGGAGGAGGAGGACAGACTGCTGGAGGAGTAGGTTTAACAGTTGGGGGAACAGGATCAATTGCTGGTTTGCGAGGTCCCAGTTTAAAAGGATTATACAAATTTATGTTCAGTAACTCACCAAACATTTTTCCCCTTCTGATTAAAGTGTATCCCGTCCGAGCCAAAGCATTCCCCATTTCTGAAGAATGTAGACCAAAACTCAAACTTTAGGTCTTTCTCATCACACATGCATTTAACTCTTTTATTTATGCTAATGGCTTTACTTAAAGTATAGTCACTAGCACGCATTCGTGGGAGAATCCCTACAACCATACCCATATCTGTCTTATCCCTAACCTTGTCGGTTAGGATCTGGAACTCTTTCACAATGAACTCTGTCTGCCCTCCTGTCCCTCCCTAAAAAACGTCATTGCCACCAACATGTACAATGATGGGGGCAACTCTTATTCTTGATATTAATTTTGACCAATTCCCTATTAATTATCTGACTCGTGGCACCTGGAAAACATCGGAGTTTTCCCTTGGTCACGCGTCTTGCTCCGAGAGTTGTAAGGAGTTACACGGAAAAGAAGTACATCCAAAGGCCTTGCGGCCCATACCAAGGAGATACCAATGGCAACGGGTGACAGGGGAAAAATTCCTACACCCTCAAATAGTGTGCAAGATTCGGTCTAACCTTTTCTTGAACTGATCCACAATTTCTGAAGGTAGCCTGTTCCACGTGTCACAGATCTTATAGGTAAAGTAATTCCCACACACACTAGTGCTAAACCGTTTCAAATCCAACTTCCAACCACTGTTGCGAGTCATCATTTAAATTAAACGTGCTTCTAAAATCGACATCGTCGAACCCGTGTGAGAGCTTAAAAACCTCGATGAGTTGACCGCGCAGCATCAGAGTTTCCAGCGAAAACAAATTCAGGGTGCGTAAGCATCGATTGTAGCCGATATGCAAAACGGAAGGGATTAACTTTGTGGCCCTCACCTAGACTCGCTCCATCCTGTCAATATCTTTCCTGAGGGTGGGCGACCAGAACTGCACAGCATACTCCAAGTGCGGCCGAACCAGGGAATTTTAGAGAGAGAACAATCTTGTTCCGAAATCGAAATTGCTTCTTAATATATCCCAACTACTTCTGGGCATTCTTTTTCACGTCTACGCACTTTGGTAAACTTAAGGTCGCTGCTAATTAGCACACCAAAGTCCTTTTCCAAATCAGTCGCCTCGATATTACTCCCCAACATGTACTAGTCCGACTTGGGATTGTGGGATTGGCGTAGCCAATGTGCCTGACCTTGCATTTACCAAAGTTAAACGGCATTTGCCATTTTTCGGACCACTCTCCTATACTACGTAGGTCCGTACGCAGTTGCTCGATCGCTTCGGGCGTCCAAACATTGGCCCCCAAGCTTGTGTCATGAGCAAATTTGGCGATCCTATGGCGATGCCAGCGTTGATATCATTTATGTAAATGATAAACAACAGTGGCCCCAAAACGAAACCCTGAGGAACCCCGCTAGTGACCGAGGCCCAACCCGGGCTAGCCCCGTTCATTACAACCTTCTGCCGTCTATTTTTCAGCCAATTTCCAATCCAGCTACCTACTTCCCCATCGACTCTTAGCGCGCAGACTTTGACCATAAGCCGGCGGTAAGGTACCTTACCAAAGGCTTTCTCAAAGTCGAGATAAAGTATATCAATCGCCCTACTTTTATCGTACTCACTCCACATGACGTGGAAAAACTAGCAGGTTGGTGAGATACGACCTATGCCGTCTAAACCCATGTTGGGAGTCCCCAAGCAGCTTGTAGGAATCCAAATGGTCAACGATCCTATCCGCTATCACCTCTAATAATTTATCTACAACCGAAGTGAGACTAATGGGACGATAGTTCCCTGGACTTTCGTGATCCCTTTTCTTAAAGATAGGGATCACGTTGGATTCCCTCGTCACCAGGCACCTGGCCCGTCTCCAACGATTTGTTGAAGACTGTAGCCAGGTGGGGAGCCACCTGGTCGCGTACTTCCCCCAAGACTCTGGGGAGGAACTGGTCTGGCCCAGGAACTTTGAACGCGTTGTTTGTCTATTCTATCGGCAATGTCTGTCGCGGTACACCAAACACTATCCAAGCGCGCACCGTCGTGCCTGACGCCTGGCTCGGGATGACGCGGGTGTCTTACCTGGTGAACACTCCCTCCCGCAAATGACAATTCAGCACATTAGCGATGTCCGCAGCGCGCCACTGGGGTCCTTTAGCGGGCCTATCATGCTTCTAATGGGCTTTCTACTATTAACATAACTGAAGAATTCCTTAGGGTTCCCCTTGCAGAGGCTTGCCACCCGGAATTCTTCATTACGTTTTGCTAGCCTAACCTTCGCCTTCACTTCCCTGCACAGGCGGATATGTCTCGGTGTTCTCATGGGAACGATTGGCCTTCGCCCTCCTATACGCAGCTTTCCTATTTCGGATGTCCCGACTGAACGACCTGGGCTGCGTCGAAGCAGGGTGACTGGTTTTGAGGGTATGGCAGCAGACTGCAGCACCATAAACTGGTCCCGGAATGCACTCCACACTCCCTTAACATCGCCGCCGACCTCTAACCCCATCTCTCTCACGCTATATCCCGGAAGCCAACAAAGTCCCCCTGCCGTAGATCGAGCTCACTACCTCTCGAGTTACTACGCTTCACCCGAGGGACGCAGACACACAACCTAGTCAGACCGTGATCACTCTTGCGCAACGATTCCTCAACGGTGAGGCCAGTGACGAGGTTGTCTTCGGTCGTGAATACTAAGTCTAGAACGCTTTCGACTCGTGTAGGCCCATTGAACCACTGAGTCAGGAAGTTCTCATCAGCAAAGTCAACTAACCTCCTCCCTTCGACATCAGCAGTCCCGTCTTCCCACTTTATGCCGCGACAGTTGAAGTCTCCTAAAACTACACACACCCTGTCCCCTAGCAGGCTACGGAGTTCGGTGTACAGGGCTGTATTCTCCTCGAGGAGGAGATGCGGAGGTCTGTACACCAAGATTGACCTATAATTCGCCTTCCCTATTCTGACTGCCCCCTTGCACGATCCCCTCCAACGGGGAAGGAGGGTCACCCACACGTACAGGGACGCACCCTTCAGTTGAAGATACGTCCGCCACCGGCTTAGAACCATCTCCCCCGGTGGGGGTCCATCATCAATCACCGGGCTTGACCTCACCATACGGTATAGGTGCCGGTCGAGCAGCGTGTCTAGCACACCCTTACCCTTGTCATTGAGGTGGACACCACCTCTCTGATAAAGGTCCCACCTACCCGAAAATGCGTCGAAGGGGTCAACAAACCTTACGCCCAGTGGGACGCACAAGTCTTACACCCTCTCGTTGATGCCAATGACCTTACTGAGCGCGTGGTCATTGGCATTCATCCGCAGTAAAATACCCATCAACATTCCCCTGTCTGTTTTAAGTTTTAGATCACCCGCAAGAGACGATCTCAGTGATGATCCCTTCCGTCGAACCTACCCTACCGCCTTCGAGGAACAGATCGTTGCCACCAGCGTGGACAACGATCGCAGCACTCCGACTAGCCACGCGCAGTTTCTCTAACTCCTTCCTTAAGTGCGCCGTTCCCCGCCCAGGTAAGCACCTTACCTCCCACCTGTCCCGGTTTGCAGAAGCAAAGTACTTCTCCTGGCCCCTGATCTGCGAGTCGCCTCGCAGCCTTCTTGCCCGATACCTTCCGATAGCCGTCGCACTCAACCGCACTTACAGCATCCGACCCAGCAAGACCGGCAGCTACCTCCTTCGGCTTCTTTGGGCCATCAGTAGGCTCTTTCCCGCCCTCTCTCTTTATCGGCCCCTTTTTTGCGCCCTCCCCTCCCTCCACCTTGCGTCGCGGTTCCGTGCATTCCACGTGGGCCGTTGGCGATTCCCGACACTGATTTCGCACCCCGGCCACCCGTTACACCTCAACCCTTTCTCCACGGTCTCGAGCTGTCCAGTCTGCTGCTGGACCGCCTTTCTAGGGCAATTACTCTATCAATAAGCACTGGAGTGGAGGGCGCAGCCGCAGCAGCGACCGCCGCGCCTCCAACAGCCGATTTGGATGACTAGCCGCTGGACCCTCTCCTCTAGCTTCTCGTACAACTGCGTGAGTTCACAAAAGCGGCACATGCAGGAGTGGTTGATCTTCTTGAAGCAAGCTTCTTTGAAGTTCGTCACCCACTGGTTTACTTCACACCTCGCGCATTCAGCCTTCAATTTCTGCGGTCCAGTAATTATAACATTTTTTTTCCTAACTCTGAATACAATGAATAAGATAAAGTGTTCTAGCAATGAAACCTATCGAAAACTTTCTGACCAGTACATAAAAATGGAGGGGGTCAGTGAATTCTTCCCGCGCAAGCCGCATCCGACTATCTGCAAGTGACGTTCATCCCATCCAGAAGACCACCACTCGCTACTGCCGCACCGACCAAGGGTCTCCCGAGGGCCGGACAGTCCCAAACGTGTCGCAGCTACCAAGTGACAAACACTCGCGACGCAGGCGTCACGGATTTCCCGCTAGGAGCGACAGCGAGATGCAGCTCCTTACTAAGTCTTACTAGCCACTTACAAACGGCCAAATTCTTAGAATCCAGTGTTAAAGGGATATTCCACCAGACCTAGTAGCTACGCCCGAGACTCTCCGCTGCCTGGCAGCCAGCTGGGCAGTAAAGCCAAACACCATCAATTAGTCACCAAAGAACGGTCGCAGGGGGCTGGTCAGGCCATTACGCGTTAGGAATGGGTATAACGGCGTTAGCCACATCCATTAATCGCGCCCCTACGCCTGGGACCCCTCCATCCCAGTCTCTCACGACCTCGAACGTTAAATGGTGTTATTTATAGAGGTTCCAAATCCTCTCTTCCCACGCATGAGGTAGCAGTAGGGCCCTTATAGTAAAAGTAGAGAAAGACTTAATACGAAAAGAAATTTTTTTTTTTGCAGTCAGAGGAAAGCATCCTTAACTTAAGCTAAAAGGACAGAGTAGGGATGGGATAGGGTCCTAGTAACCACGGGACAGGATTGTCCAACAGACTTCACCCGCCCTCCCGAGATATACAGGGCTATTCAAAATGAGTCATCCGATTTCAACTGAGAATACTTCCGTACCTATCAACCGTGCATCAACTGGGCATACACCACATGAAAGAGAAAATCTCCGAGTTTTATAAGATCACCGCGAGAGGGCTCCAAAGTCACGCCGTGGCCTAGCCTAGCAACAAAAATTCAGTGTGAAAATGGCGTCCGCACAGCAGAAGGCGTTTTGTGTGTTGCAGTTTTCGGGCCCCCTAGGTCGCCGGATCTTACACCGTGCGACTTCTTCCTTTGGGGGTACGTTAAGGATACTGTGTACGTGCCACCGTTGCCCACATCTTTGGATGAGCTCCGAACTCGCATTGTTACTGCCGTAGAGTCAGTGACAACGGACATGCTGGAGCGAGTATGGGAGGAATTCGACTATCGTGTCGACGTTGCTCGTGTAACTAGGGGAAGTCACATAGAGCATTTATGAGGTGAGAGACAAAATTTGGACAGTTTTTCTTTTGGTTGATGTATCACAAATCACACTGTATTTGTAACATTAAAAAATATTCTCATTTGAAATCAGGTGAATCATTTTCAATAGCCCTGTATATTACTGCGATACTAAATATGCAGTGCGAATCCATTTTCGATAATTACAATTACAACCCACTCAGACCCAATAACCAACAGCAAAAGCGCACATGCGCATTATAACAATAACCCTAAGAGTGTCATTAAAGTAAGTTATGCGCTATGAGCTTTCCTAACTTCAAAAATTGCTACAAATTATAATCCTAAGGCAACATATATGTTCAAACGTGTGTACATTACACACACACACGACTTGGGGAAGCCACAGGCATTAAATTCAGAGGATAATTTGTCCCCCTCGTATGCAACCACAATGAAACGCAAATCGTAACGGGAACTAACAATGATTCGCTTAACTTCGTCGTCAAATACAAATTACCTTTAATTGCTTTTCACCATGTTCCTGAATACAATTTTTTTTGTAAGGTGGGGTAAGGGGGGGATAACTATTTTGGTAATAAGAAAAATGGTGGTTTCGGATGCGATAGATGACCCTCTTCAGCCATTTATAATTACTCTCTATAATTGGACACAAAATGACAAAACGGATTCTTTATTAGTCTCGTTTCTTAATGAAAGAATCCTGTTGTATCTAAATTGCTAATAAGTTTTTAAATAAAAAAAAAATTTCTAACATACTAAAAGAAGAATTAACAAAAGTAATAAATAAATGTGGGCCTACCAAGTAAATTAATTTCCCCGACTTTTCCAGGTTTTACAAAGACTAGCTTTTATCCGAAGAAAAATAACTGTCAGATACAGGACAGCGGTAAGTTACATACGACACTCTTCGCGCGCGCGCGCGCGTGTGTGTGTGTGTGTGTGTGTGTGTGTGTGTGTGTGTGTGTGTGTTACGCCAACACAGCATCTACACATACGTATTGAGTAACATTTGAAGAGATTAAATCCCCATGAAGTTCTCAGTTATTTGCCAATCTTGTATTGTGAAAAAGTTGCTTTTGTTAAGTTCATGAATCCACGACTTCATTATTGAACGGTCTACAATACCTATACCCACGTTTCCAGGAAAAAAAAACAGCTGCATGCATGAGCTCTTAGTACTCAACCATACAACAATGTACAGTACACAACTGACCCCCCACCCCCATCCACAACACACGCACTCGTGAGAGAGGTACCGATTCTTAAATCCATATATCTAAAAAAAAAAACTAATTAACCAAATCTAATTTAAACTAACCTAACCTCAGTGCCATCGAACAGTGATAAGGGTTTCGGACGCAATTGAGGCTTCGAAGGGTGGCTTCTGTTAGGTTATTAAATGAGTTACTAGTTAATCTAAACTAACCAAACATTAACTAACCAAGGCCTACCGACAATGAAAAGGTTTCTAGACTTTTATGTAGTATTTTTAATGTTCCAACGCACCAAAAGTGTTACCTCACAAAAATTACCCCACTTCACCAGTCAATTATCACACCCTACCTCACTTATGCCCAGCTGCCTGCGCGCGCGCGCACACCTTCCACGAGAGGTCAGAGTTTACAGGTTAAGAACCGAAATTACAAGAATAATCTATTAAAAATTAATTACCAACAGTTCCCTAATATTGGGCATATATAGGAATTTAGTTTTATTATATATATATATATATATATATATATGTTATATAACGTTTGGTAACCTTTGGTTTGCTTCCGCCCGAATTGTTCATTCTGACGAAGGTCAAGCTTTTCACTCCACCTTAGACCTACAGTTTAACGTGGAATCCGAACCACGCCCCACCAGCAGCCCAGCGTCTTAACCACTAGGCTACCCAGAGTACCCATTTATCTACCAACCAATCTTTTTTTTGGTGTGGAAGGCTGGAACAGCTGGGTTTTGCTGCGCGCCGCCCGCCGTCACCCACTCCTATGGCTAATGGATTCGTAGCCAGCGAAGCTAACCACAACCCTACCGAGGCGCATATTATATATATACTATTATTAATTCGTATATCGGAACATTATACAGGGTGTACATAAAGTCAGGATCTATTTTTGTGAAGCACTTGGAAATTATATGGAATTCAATCATAAAATGATAAAGTGGTAACATTTATTAAATAATTAAGAGTAGGATTCGACGTGACGCCCATCAGTATCCCTGCACAGCTCAAATCGTTCCGCAGCATTTCTAAACACATTCTGGAGCATTTGCGGGGTTATGTTATCTGCAGCAGTTCGTATACGTAAGTTTTCAAGACTCGTAATCTTCGTCTGATAGACGTGCGATTTGATAAAGCCCCATGCAAAGAAGTCTAAAGGAGTTAAATCTGGTGATCTCGCTAGCCAAGGTCTGTTGCTTCCGCGTCTGATCCAGCGATTTGGAAAACATCCATTTAGATAATCCTGAATAATTTTGGCATAGTGACAAGGAGCACCATCATGTTGATAGACGACGGTACTAACAATCCTATCCCCAATCAGCTGAGGTTCAAGGAATTGCTGCAACATGTCCAGATAAATAAGCCCCGTAACTGTAGCTTCAGCAAAGAAAAAAGGACCATAAACCTTAGATTTTGTTAAACCCATCCAGACATTAACTTTAGGCGAGTCTTTCCCAATTTTGGACGAAATCATTCGGTCTTTCATCTGCCCAAATTCGACAGTTATGGCGATTTACTTTTCCACACTTATGGAAAGTGGCTTCATCACTAAAGAGAATGTTGTCCATTAAATTATCACTCCAGATTTGTTCTACGAGATCAGCACACACACCACTTCGTCGAGGGAAATCTTCCTCATGTAAATCATGTAAAACCTGCAAATGATAGCTTTTCTTCTGCAAATTAACTTTCAGAATTTTGTGCACAGATGACGTCGGGAGGCCGAGTCTGTGTGATGCAGCACGAACGGACGTACGTGGCTCCTCAGTGATAATTCCGCGTACTGCATTCACGGTAAGATCTGACATACACGGTCGTCCTGATCTTGCTTCATCATTTACAGATCCCGTTCGTTTAAATTTGTTCACCAATTTTCGTATTGTCTTGTCTATTGGCCCCGGCTTATGAAATCTCCTTCTAAACTTCTCTCTGATGTCATTGCATTTCTTTCCCTCGATTCGCCAAATTACTATTGCCACACGCTCTTCTGTATTCATTCTAAGCCTCTAAGAGCTTCTGAAAAGAAAAAAAAAAAAATAATAATTATTTCACAAAAATAGATCCTGACTTTATGTACACCCTGTATTGTACTCGATAGTTTTAAGACGTGACTTTTTCCAGGGGTCCCCAGAAAGTGGAAGAGAAAATTTGTCTAAATTTTTTTTTATGAATTCAATATTGCCAAAACTGCCGAGAGAGTAGTTACCTTCCTTGTGTGACAGTGAAATTCGCGCTATTTTAAGTTATTTCTTGGTGCAAGTATTACTGTGACGTTATTTTTCTTTGCTGTAACGATTTTTCTTTGGCTGTGACAAAGATGCTTCAGTTATGTAAATTTTAAGTTTATTTTAATTGTGAAAAGGAATACAAAATTTATACCAAAATTCAGGGGAGGGGGGTATTCAGGGGACAAAGGGTCCCTAAACCCGCATTAGCCCGTGGGCCCCGTAGATATTAGTGTGGAACTAATATATATACACGCTGGCTCTCAAAATTATTGACACCTACTGAAACGCGGCAAACACAGTGTTTACCACCACACCCCTTCCAATTTTCCTATAATTTGTTGTATAACATTGCCTATACCAAAAAAAAAAACATTTTCTAGTTTCACATTGATCGGACTTACGGTTCAGAAATTATGGCCCTACCAACTTTGGGGGGTTCTCAGGGACCCCCAAATTACAAATTACCATATCTTAGCCCCTACTTGAGATAGAAGAATGATTTAAATTGCATTTGAAAGGTAATTTGTCAAATATTAAATGAGTATAGACATGGATAGCAGCTCAGTTAAGGAGTAAAACAGTTGTGACAATTTGTATTATTAAAGGGGGGTTTACCCCCACCTCAATGGATCTTTTTAAAAATTTTCATATCAGATTAAGCCAAAACTCTATCCGTATAAGTGCCATTTACGAAATTGCTGTGTATTTAGGTATAAACTACGTGTTTTGAGATTTGAATAGTGATAACCACTGAAAAAATCAAATTTTTTGAAAATTGTCAAATATAAAATTATTTTACCCTTTTCTTATTCAACTATGCAGCAATGTATTTTATACGTACGTCTATGTAAGTGAATAAAGGATACAAAATATATAAATAAGTAGAGATAGTCTATTCAAAAGCTATTTAAAAATATCTACATTAATTAATAAAGATAGCCTGACTCAAAAGCTAACACAACTAGCGTTAAATACTATCGAGTAATCAAAGGAAGTGTGCTTAGGAAGCAAAGTGTACCGTTCTCTCGTTTATTGCGTACAACATGTGTGAAATAATTAGCTTATAGGGGGCATATATTGAGGAAATATTTTTCTTTGCAGAAATTCACAGCGCATAGCTACGTACGGTACTTAATAGAAAATGGCAACTAAATGTAAAGACTATCTATCGTTGCTGTAACCCATTCAAAACAAAATTATTGCGAGTGCTTTGAGATCACTCCCAAATTATGTTATTGAAAATAGTGATCCTGTACATGGCTTCAGTCATTCATCAAAAGTTTGTACAAACTGTTTGAAGTAAATCAATGAAAATGATGAAACAACAGTTATTCAGCGAGAAAGAACGTTCAGGAAGTGATACTTGTACACCTGAACCTTCACCACGAAAATCATCATCCAAGTGCATGAATGTTCAAAAAGCATACTTTCAAAGAGAGCAGCTAAACAAGACTCTTGAACAGCTTGATGTCGCCCCAATAAAATTACGTAAGTATATTCTATATATATTTTATATATTAGTATATTCTATTTCTATAGTTTTATAATTTTCAATATATACCTAATGGTAGACTTTAAAATATAAATTATCAGATGGCCTGAGCGGTATCAGTAAATCAAAGATGGCATCTAAAAAATACCAGAGCGGTTCAACATCTCTAAAAAGGAAATTGGAAAATTCAATGTCTGTGACAGTTGAAGATGATGCTGACCATCCAATAAACAAGATCTTAAAAAATGGAGAAAGATATTGTAAGGTACGTTAAGAAACTGTATATAAATTAGATTAATACTCAATCTCTTATCCGTAAGAGACCGAGTCGAACCACAAATGCAGCTAAATATGATGCAAGGCAATTAAATTAACAGTACTTCTTTATTAATATACTATAAGAATGATCTTTGAAACTTTTGAATTTTATTCAATTCATATTATTTAGTCAAAAAAATTGTAATGATTTATATTATGTATTTTTCTTCTTTTAAACAGGTATGAGATGCTAATGAATGATCTCAAAGAAGAATTCAACTCGACATCTTCCTATCAACGAAGACTTCAGATACTTACACTGTCTCCTTTTACAATTACAGAACCCAACAGTTTTTCGGTGCCACTAGGTACAATGTTGACAAAGCCACATTTGAGAGCTCAATTTGGTATTCTTCCAGAAGTTCCCAAGTACAATAAAGGAAAAAAATTACTAAATTATTATGTTTATTGAGTTTCTTGAACCTGTGTGCTGTACCCTGCATACATTTTAGAACGAGAATAAAAAGCAGTTGCTAATAATTCAATCGTTTCATTCTTGAAACAAATTTACAATTAAATAAGTACTGGTAGTTACATATAAGGCAGCATACTTTTCAGGAAAAAAATGAAATTAAATGCAGGTGACAAATCATTATGAAAATGAAAATATCTTTTTTCAGTGAAGTTATCACTATTCAAATCTCATAACACAGTTTACACCCAAATACACAGCAATTTCTTAAATGCCACTTATACAGATAGAGTTTGGGCTTAATCTGATATGAAAATTTTTTAAAAATCCATTGAGGTGGGGTAAAAACTCCCCTTTAATAATACAAATTACCAACTTTTTTACTCCTCAACTAAAGTGCTTTTCATGTCTATACTCATTTAATATTTGACAAATTACCTTTCAAATGCAATTTGAATAATTTTCCCATCTCAATTAGGGGCTAAGATATGGTACTTTGTAATTTGCGGGTCCCTAAGAACCCCCCAAAGTTGGAAGGGCCATAACTTTTGATCAAGCTGAAACTTGAAATTTTGGTTTTTTTTGGTACAAGGCAATGCTATACAACAAATTATAGGAAAATTGGAAGGGGTGTGGAATAAAATTTTTTTTTTTAAATTTGTCCTGGAATTACCCAAAAGCGACATGGTAAATGTGGAATGATGACTCAAAAAGTGTTATATGTTATTCGTATGTCATTATAGAAATTCATTCTGCAAGTTCTTCATTCTATTTTGACATTTTTGGATATTTGTAATGAAATTGGATTGATTGGTGACAAAAAAATCCTACGATAAATCACTGGAAAAGCAGTGGTTGGCCAGTATATTTGCATGAGCAGTTGTAGTGTTTAATCCCAGGAAAGTTTTTTTTTTTCCCCCCGATTTCCCAGGAAAGGAGAAAAATCGCGTTTTTCGAGAAATTGATAAAGCAATTAACAGTGATATAGTAGAGACCATATGCAATTTTTGCATGTATTCAATACTGTGTAATGCCTAATTTCAAAGCGCTGTATTTCTCATTCAGGAATAAAGATTCTAAAGAGGTTATCGAGTGACACTCGCAAAATTTACTTATAATTTATTCACAAATTCATAGTTTGTCAAAATTTTCGTCGATTAACTACCTACTTAAAACAAGATAAGTGTTCGTTGCACTTGAGATACATCAGTGATGTAGTCGAGACCACCGTGGCAGAGACCAGAAAATAAGGTCTCGAGTCCTACATCACTGGCAATTAAAACTAGAGGAATAAATTAAATTTAAGTAATGAAAACTGTTCTTTATTGAGCCATTTTGCATAAAACTCTTAGTATTACTACTATTAGATATATATAACCAAAAGAAAAACTGAAGTCACTCTTTGCTGACTGACTATTTTTAGTGTATGACTGACTACCGCATATATATATATATATATATATATATATATATATATATATATATATATATTATAAAATATGGATTACAGAAAAACCGAAGTAAAATAACGAGCGTAAACGTTGGATTTTGGAATAAGCATGAAAGGTGGTGTTAGACATTTTTTTTTATTATTTTGTTTTTACATCCCTCCATACATAGCATCCAAAGATGGCATCACTGAATCTGCTATAAATTTTTATTACAAACAAACAAACCACACACAGAGAAGGCTCTTTCAGCCTCAACAGAAGTAGGTGGGATAGTACCAAGAGCATTGTATAACAATTGAAGAATGGCTGTCCTTTGAGTTGCTGCTTCAAAAAGGGAAAAATCTTTTTTGCCAGACTTTCGCGCCAATTTGTTGAGATTTTTACTTTTTTTTTATATAATCACTGATTCATTGATTTAATCAGAAACATTTAAAATGTCAGGAAAATGACAGTTGTAATCAGTGGTGGTCAAAAAGTAAGATTACAAACAAACATTAATTACTGACGTCTGAAAAGTACCAAAGTATAAAGTAGAAATTACTTCTCTGGATTAATTATATTATAATTAATCCAGAGAAGTAATTTCTACTTTATACTTTGGTTTTCAGACATCAGTAATACTTACTTGTAATCGATTACTTTTTGCCCACCACTGGTTGTAATGTTATGCAGCGAAAAGGTTCACCATAAAAATGCGACTGCTTTTTCTTCCACATTCCATAATTTCCTGCTTTTTCCGAGAATTTTAAATTTAATTTCCCGAGAACGGGAAATTTTATTTCCCATTTCCCGGGAATTAAACACACTAAATTGAGCAGAATAGCTCGTAGTCATTTTTAGGTTATTCCATATTTTCTGGTATGAATTTGAACATTTTGGATATATTTAATGTTACTTACAAGTAAATCTCCCTTAAAAAAAAAAAAAAAAAAAAAAAGCCAGCAAGCCAGCTATGATACACGTTATGGGTATCATTACTAGCGATGTACAGATTCTTTGCCTATATTTTAAAAAATAAATTCCCTTCGTAAACTGTACTAATCTAATGTGAAAACTTTCGGTTTCCATATTTTTTACATTTCAAATTTGTTTAAATGCTTTTCTTTAGTTCACTCCACAATATATAGGGTGAACCAAATGTAGGTGGACAGTAAATGATAACGTTTATTTTGAGAATACATATTTAATTTTTTTTGTATACTATAATACAAAATAAAATTTAAATAAATTTAGTTATAATATTTAATATAATATAACACAAACACCATAGTTATAATGAACACCATAGTTATAATATAATATAACACAAACCGTATTCAACCTACTGTCCACCTACTTTTGGTTCACCGTGTATATACACAGCACCAGAATTTGTTACTCATATACCGTACCTAAAATGATGTTAAAGTTTTATTACTCAGTAAAATAATTTTATTTTAGTTTCAAATTGTATACCAATATTTAGAGTAATTGGTTTTCCTTATGTTCAACGTATTTTCTTTCAACAATGTCAACAATAACAACAAAATTTTTCAGTAAAATTTCAAGTCCCTAGTGCCTAATTTGAATAAAAAAAAATGTATATATAATTTGGGTTTATAAAATTATTAAATTTAAAAACGAGTATTGTACTTAAAATAAAGTCAACATAATAAGATGGTTTAATATATAAATAATAAAGTACAACTTAATATAGAATTATTAATATAGAGTAGTTTGTAATATTTAGATATTAGCTACTTAAGAGAAAATGTAAATTTATGGGCAACTTAACTTATTAAGCTTTCCCTTTTTCGTGCATGCAAAGTATTTTTATATAATTACACTTTGAAATGGGTATAAATGATCATAAATATAGTAATGAAAATTTTAAAATTTCAAAGAATCGGCGAGAGAATCGGCTAAATTTGGCTAATGTCGATGTCAAAAAATGGCCGATTCTGCCGATGCCATGCAGATTAATCGGTACACCACTAATGATTACCCTTCACAAAGAAGTTAGTATCATGAATAAAAGTAGAAGAGAAGATAAGATCATCATCAAAATACATCTCAAAGGAAACTGTGCGAAGGCGCCTAAGAGAAGCTGGCCTCAGGGGAAGAATTGCAGCCCGGAAACCTCTATTAAAGTGGGGGAAACGAGCACAATAACTAGATTGGGCACGAATACATAAGAATTCGAGAGCAGAAGAGTGGAAGATTATTTTGGGCGAATGAGGCCTATATGAACTTTTTGGAACAAAACGTGGACTTAATGTCAAGGCGAGGGTATGAGAGAGAGAGTCAGGAAAAATGCCTTACACCTACCCACTGTGAAGCATGGGCATTGGGCATGATAACATGAAGGTCTGGGGTTGTTTTGCTGGCGAGAAAACGAGATATCCCGTGAAAATCGAAGGATCAAATGGTGAAAGAAAAGTGCAAGATCATTCTTCAATATTGTCAGAAAGTCGAATTATGGGCGAATAAGTTCGTTTTCCAGCGAGATAACGACCCAAAGCACACAAGAATAGTGTAAACGGGAGAAAGAGCAGCAGGTTTTGAAACTGATGAAGCGGTCCGCCCTCACCCACCAATCTAGGCCCCATCGAGTTACTGTGGGGAGTGTGGGATGAACTGGACGGAAGAGCAAAAAATAGGTGCATCCAATACAAAAATGCTCTGAGAGAGAGAAAGTGAATGGGACAAATTAGCCACGTTCACAATAAAAAAAAATAAATACCTCCACCCCCTAAAAAAACAACAACCAGGCTAATGTAAAAATTGAGGGGTTTTGTTATTTTACTGCCCAGTGTTAATTTAAAGAAATACGAATTAAAACTATTCCTCTCTATATGATACATTTGGAAAATGTTATCAACTTACTTCCATAAATCGAATGCCATTGTTGCAGGTGGCTTTAATATCAATTTGAAATCCGAGGCACTCTCTCGTAAATTTTTAAACTTAATGAATTCTTTCTATCTCAGTCATACTATTACTAAACCCATTCGAGTCTGCAACTAGGGTAATCAAATAACAGAATCTGCAATTGATAATATATTTGTAAATAGCAATGCTCTCGTAAATTCTGGAATTATAACCACGAGCATCAGTGATCATTATCCTACTTATATTATATACGATAACTGTTCAGGTTGCGGATAAAACAACTATTGATCGCAGAATATTTTTAGAGGTTAACAAAAGAAAATTTTTGGGGGCTGTGAAAAATTCTCGATTTGACTGACGAACTACGAATGATCAAGATCATATGTTGAAGTTCTACCACTCCTTATTTCATATTTTTAATATTTGCGTCCCTTTAAGCAGGAAAACAGTTTCGCTCAAAAGTGTTGCAAATCCATGGATCACTCCAGGAATTATCACCAATAATTACTCAAATTGGAATTACAAAGCAAAATTCCTAAACTACAACATACTCAATATCGAAACAAATTAATCAAACAAATTGCAAAATATAACTATTATAACGATCAATTTTCCAAACACAAAAGGAGACATCAAAAACGCACGGACCAACCGTAAACAGTCTCATCGAAAACCAAATTAAGAAATCAGAGATCCGGAATATTATTGGCAAGTTAAAAAATAACATTCATATTGAAACTTGGTTAAAGATAAAATATTCGCAACTTTCGCAAAATTATCAACCCAAGTATTTTCAAATGAATATTTCCATCAATGCTAAAAATTGGTTGTATAACACCAATGTTTAAGAGCGCAGTGATCCTGTATTAGCTAATTACAGGCCGCTGCGTTCATCATTTGTATTCAGTAAAATTTTTTAGAAAATTTTTAGAAGTAAAATGCAGCAATATTTAGAATCCTACAATCTCCAAACCAATATGCAAGATACCCGTTTATCCTTCAGCTGTACGGGAACCGGAGATCCGCAGCTGGAGGTGTACCAAGGAGTTGATCAAAGCGAGGCTTTGCAGGTTTCTCCTGGAAATTTTTTGCATTTTAAGAAGTGATTTCATTTAGTCCGGTAGTCTAGACTTCTTGACGCTATTTGAACCATTTTTGATACGTCCATCTAAAGAGATTTTTACCAGATGTAAAGTGCAACGTGAAATAGAATACGTTGTCATTCATTATTAATTTGCTAGTGTTATACGTGATTAATGGGCCACTAATGAATGCATTAAGCCCAAATAGAAAAATAGCAATGTATAAATAGGCTAACACTTCGGTTAAAGTGTTAGCCTATAGAGTATAGACAAAGGCTACTACTGTTAGGCAGTAGACAAAGTGACTAAGCAGTAAGCACAGTAGGAAAATTCTTGCTAATATTAACAGTGTTTCTAAGTGTGGAAAATTTGGGAGTACCGAAATGGAAGACCAACCTAATCTTGGATAATCCATATTGACGTTCAAAAATAATAATAATAAAAGTAAAAGTAAATCAGAAGGAGAACTTGAACTCTTGCTGAGAAAAATTAAAAAGACATCAACGAAGAAACAAAAATGGGATGAAAAGAAAAAAGATCCCATAGCTAGAAATGGCAAGATGATTTTGGGAAGAAAAAAAAGATCGGGATAAGCGTAATAACAAGGATGACGGAGGGGCTAGAGACGAAAGAAGCCGGAATAAAAAAGTTCATTATTGGTGTCAAGAAATAAAACTTACGAGATTTTAAGGTAAGAAGTTCATAAATTTCCCTTCGCTTATTAAATTTAGGTTAAATAAGCTGACATTTCAGCTGTAATTGTTTAACAAAAGAGTATGGAAGTCCTATGGACAAATAGCTAGGCTGGTTCATCTTTAGCCTAGGTCTTCCATCTCCAACGTAGCCTAGGTTGTGTTTAGGCTACTCTGGTTGGAGCAGGACCTATTTTTTCCATACTAAGTATGGTACAAAGAACATGTCCAAGACAGTTGGAATAGTTACCATACCCTGGAGTACAATTACAAGTTAGAATTATAAGTACACTAAACCCATGCTAATTCGTGAATCTCGGGGCTCTGGCCTAATCAAATTACTGAAAATCACGAAATAGAATTATAAGTACACTAAATCCCCGCTAACTTGTAATTGTACTCCATGGGTAACTTTATTCCAACTGTCTTGGAATGCAAGGTTTAGATGATAATGCAGTGTCTGACCGCAACCATGTCGTATTTGACAATTAAAGCTATCTTGGACAATTGTCTTCTATTGACTACATTGTTTCAAAATTGCGTGTTTATATGCAAAAAATAAGATTTCGAAAAGTTAATATCATGCCTGGCCTGAAATCGTACGCGATTGTGACGGTTGTACGGAAACCAGGTTCCCAGGTAAATGGGCACCCTGCCTATATGGCTTTCGTAAAAATAAAACAACGGAAATGGCTATTTAAGATCTCATCGAAAGTACAAATGTAGCTAAAGAGAACGAAGAAATAATGATTTCTATATTTATGGGGTTGAGTATGGCCATTGATGTAACAGACCACAATATTTTACTTAAATTATGTTGTTACGGCTTTAGAAGTGGTATCAGTAATGGTTTAAAAGTTATTTGTCCAATATATATCAATTTGTATCAGTAAAAAGGCCTGCTCAACTAAAACGATTGTTAAATATGGTGTACCCCGGGGATTAGTGTTGGATCCACTGCTATTTTTATTATACATATAAATGACATTCCACGTTCTTCTGATATACTTAGTATAACTTCATAATGTTTGCAGATGATACAACTGTCTTTTTCTTGCAAAGATGTTAATTTAACCAAGGACATATTTAAATTAGATTTTATCATTGTAATGAAATGGTTGACTTCCAATCCTAAATACCAGTAAAACGAATTTCATGATTTTTACTAATAAACGAAATGTGTATCTTGATTAACTAAATGGTAATGAAATCACTGTAAAAGAATGTACTATACAAAATTTCTTGATGTTATGCTAGGCAAGAATTTGTAGTAAATTATATCTCGGAAAAAGATTTCAAAGAACGTTGCTATAATGTTTAAACTTAGACGTAGTCCCTAAACAGGTTTCATTAACTCTGCATCATACTCTTGTTCTTCCTTATACAGGGTGATTCAGTAAAGAGTACATTAAATTGGAGGATGAAATCCTTGGATAATTCTAAACCACATGTCTATGGTAAAATGTCAGATTCTGCATAGTTTCCATGTTACAATACATTTAAGATGTTGTATTAATGAGTGAATATGAAGTGAAACCCCCGTAGGTTTTTGTAATCATTTATTCACAGATCTCTACAATGTGACCCCTCTTTGTTACAACCTAAAGGAAATGTTCAAAGTTGCCCCCTTCTGCCTCAATGCAGGCCTGTACACGTCGTACCATTGAATGTCTGCACTATGTTTAATTTGCTCGCACCTGTCACGAACACGTGGCCATAATTCCTCTTGTTTGAACCTCTGTATCATACAACAACGTCTTTAAATGGCCCCACGGGTAGGAATCCAAAGGGTTAAGATCTGGGGAGCGGGGTGGCCAGGGAACGGGGCCACCACGCCCTATCCACCTGTTGGGATAAACAGGATCCAGATATTCCCTTCATGCCCGGGCAAAATGTTCTCTTCTGGAACGCGTCAGACATTCAATGGTACGACGTGTACAGGCCTGCATTGAGGCAGAATGGGGCAACTTTGAACATTTCCTTTAGGTTGTAACAAAGAGGGGTCATACTGTAAAGATCTGTGAATAAATGATTACAAAAACCTACGCGGGTTTCACTTCATATTCACTCTCATTAATACATCTTAAATGTATTGTAACATGGAAACTATGCAGAATCTGACATTTTACCATACACACACAGTGGTTTAGAATTATCCAAGAATTTCATCCTCCAATTTAATGTACTCTTTGCTGACTCACCCTATATAACGTACTGCACCCTTGGCATGTGGAAATTCCGCTAACAAGCTTTAAACAACAACAACTTTGTCATCCAGAAACGAGCAATAGGGTTATCTGATGCTAATTTCCATGATCATTCAAGTGCATTATTTAAAGAGTTAAAACTACTAAAGCTCAAAGATGAAATCAAACTGGCACATTTTATTTTCATTTACGAATGTAAGAAGAAAATCATTATCTTACACTGGATGCAAGATAATGATTTTGCAAATATTAGCAAAATATTTTTTAACTCATCGAGAAATCCACTCGTATCAGACTAGAAATAGATCCAAGCACGTTATTCCTCAATTTAAATTGTCATCTCAAAAATTACCCATTTTCATCAATTGGACAAACTATGGAATGATCTAAATGCGGATAGAAAAATATTTTGAACAATTTCGTTTAAAAAACTATGAAATATCTATTGATAATAGAATACTAATAAAAATCTCGGATTAAATGTACATTACTATATTACTCTTTTATTTCTATGTCTCTTCTATAATTAAATGTACACACTATTGGTCAAATTACATTAAATACCCGAAATGACAGTATTATTTTAATTACTGTAATATAGGGAATGTAATATTGTAATATTTATCTTATAAAAATATTAATATTAATAAATTAATATTAATTTATTAATATTAAATACCTTCACAATGATTTAAATTCATTATCTAATTTTAAAATGTTAGTACGTTTATGTATTTGAAGTTAATTAATACTTCTTATTCACGGTTTATATTATTAATCATAACTACCTATTAATGGAAAAAATTACACAAAAGTACACAATATGAATGACATTTTAGGGGTGCCTATTACCACTCACTTGTAACTAGCCTAACTAACGTTTCACGTGATTTTACTTTAGAAAACTTTAAATTAGTTTATGATTGCACACTGCACAGTCATACAGTATGACTGTTTCTACGTTTACATTATTATATATATATATATATATATATATATATATATATATATATATGGGTTGAACAGAATAATGGAAACACTCGCATTTCCGTTGCTGTATTTTCTGATATCATTAATGGCGTTATGTACTTTATTAAATTAATATGTAACTGCATATGATATTTACAATATTTTCTATTTTAATATGTTCATATTGGTTTTTCATGTTCTTTTAAAATAAATAAAAATATAGCACTTGGAAAAGATGTTACTGCCTGTGAAAGGGGCATGACAGTAGGAGCCCGTTTGGTTGGTGTTTCAGTAATAAAAGTCACATAATTGCTCCTGTATCTCGAGGAGAAGTCCTCAAGGTTATGAACACGTGCAAAAATAATAAAAAAAGATCAAACAAGGAATATAGTGAGTGTAAAGCAACACTGACAGAATGCGACAGAAGAACCTTATATGATAATTATGAGTTGTGAAAAATCAATCAGAGACTGTTGCATCAAAACTTTTTTGTTCAAAATTTAACAATAGTCCGGAAAGACCAGTGTTAGTCATAACTATGTTATGGGAACTGTAGTAAAGCCTATTTTAACCCCAACCAGTACCAAAGTTCTAATGAATTTGGAGTTTGGGAGAATAATGGGAACGATTCTGCGCTTATGTCGTGTAGTTTTTTTTTTAATTTCTTTCCATGTATTCATAACTATGGGACTGTTCCTCAAGGTGCAGGGACAATCACGCGACTTTTAATATTGAGAGACCAACCAAACGGGCTCCTACTACTATCATGCCCCTTTCAGTCAGTAACATTTTTTTCAAGCGCCATAATTTTTATTTTTTCTACAAGAACATGAAAAACCAATATGAACATATTAAAATAGAAGATATTCTCAATATTATATGCAGTTACATATTAATTTAATAAAGTACTTAGTGCCATTAATGATGCCAGAAAATAAAGCATCGAAAATGCAATCGTTTCCATTATTCTGTCCAACCCATATATATATATATTATATATATAGTGCTCTACCGATTCTAAAATTTAGCCGATGCGGATTATTTGACTAGAATTTTTAAAAAATTAATTCCCTTCATAAAATTTACTAATCTAATGTGAAAACTTTCAATTTTCACCTTTTTACACTCCAAATTTGTTTAAATGCTTTTCCTTAACTCACTCCCCAATATACAGCATCAGAATTTGTTACCCTACTCGTATACCGTAGCTAAAATGATTTTAAAAAGTTTTATTACTCAGTAAGATGACAAGATAATTTTATTTTAGTTTCATAAATTGAATATCAATATTTAAAGTAATTGTTTTTCCTTACGTTGAAGGTATTTTCTTTCTTCAACAATATCAACAACAAAATTTTTCCTTAGAATTTCAAGTCCCAGTGGCTAATTTAAATAAAAAAAAATGGCTATACAATTTGGTTTACAGAATTATTAAAATAGTTAAAATAAAGTCAACATTATAATTTATATATTAAACCATCTTACTAAGTACAACTTTATAAACACCCTGTATTAATAATAATTCTATATTAAGTTCCCATCTATTTCAGTGAAAACGTAGCAAAAAGGGTAAAATTCGATAACAATATAATAGAAGGCGTACATTTAATGAATACTTAAGCGTATGATTCTACATGAGCATCATCAGTATCTCTACAGAGTTCGAATCTGTCAGCAGCATTGCGGAACACATTTTGGAGCATGGCGGGGTTTATTTTTGTAACTGCTGTTACGATACGAGCACGTAAATGTCACAGCTTCATTTAGATGGCATTTTAAACACCGTCGTCTTTCAACAAGATGGGGCACCGTGTCATTACGCAAACATTGTTCGGGAGTACCTAAATGAACGATTTCCAAATCAGTGGATCGGACGTGGAAGCATCAGGCCCTGGGCGGCTCGATCTCTTGACCTAACGCCCTTGGATTTCTTTGCATGGGGCTTTATCAAATCAAACGAGGGTTACAGATCTGCAAGAATTACGTGCTCGTATCGTAACAGCAGTTACAAAAATAACCCCTATCATGCTCCAAAATGTGTTCCGCAATGCTGCTGACAGATTCAAACTCTGTAGAGATACTGATGGTGCTCATATAGAATCATACGCTTAAGTATTCATTAACTGTACGCCTTCTATTATATTGTTATTGAATTTTACCCTTTTTACTACGTTTTCACTGAAATAGATAGGGACTTTATAAACACCCTGTATAGAATAGGAGGTTACAATAGGTTATAATATTTAGAGATTAGCTATTTAGAGAAAATGGAAATTTATGAGTAACAACTTATTTCAGTGTAATTACATTAAAACTTTTACATTTATGAAGAAAGAAAACTTAACGAGTATAAATTACACTGGTCAACAAAGATTTTTCATCAGAGTAAAATTTGTGGTGGCTGGATAGCATTTTTCACGCTGATTCCAAAACTGCATTCAGATTTTTTCTAGCACGTATAGTTTTCAAGATGAAGGCATATATATAACTACACAGATTTAACCATTTTAAATAGGCAAAATACTAATATTTCAACATTTGATTGTGTTTATTTTGTGTTTTTTTAGTTTATTCATCTTATTTATTTCAATTATCTTAATTATACATCTTATGTATTTCAGGTGAGAGCTTTTACGTCTAGCAGCATTGTGATTCAGGCAACAACGCCGTGCTTTGTGTGTCAAAAGATCAGTCCAGTCCAAGAACTTGTTGTGTCAAGTTGGTGTACATTTTTTTTAAATTTATAGTTCGCTCAGGTCAGTCAACATGCCTCGACAATGTAAGAATGACCCTGACAAGTTCTGTTTCGTATGCGGCCAGTTGACAACTAAAACACAGCGACGAAGTATTACAACCGACATTAAGAAAATATACAAGCTATACTTTGGTTGCCATCTAGGTGACCAAGATAAACCATGGGCGCCACATCAAATCTGTTCTGGCTGTTCAAATGGATTACGTGATTGGCTTAACAAAAAGAAAGCTTCAATGCCATTTGCCATACCCATGATATGGAGGGAGCCGAGAGATCATCATGACTGTTATTTTTGTAGTGTGAACTTAATGGGGTTTTCTGCCAAGAACAAACACCAGATTGTATATCCAAACTTGGATTCAGCACGTAGACCAGTAAAACATGATGAAACATTGCCCATTCCAATTCCCCCAAGTGATAGGCTAGATTCTATCATAGATGACATGGAAAGTGATGAAGGTGCAACTGGCGTTTCCGGACCATCTACAGAACCAGAGTACACTTTTGAAGGTAGACATTTAGAGCCTAAAAAGTTAACCCAAGGACAGTTGAATGATCTTGTTAGAGACTTATCGTTGTCTAAAGAGAAATCAGAGCTTCTCGCCTCAAGACTAAAGGAGAACAATTTACTTGAGAACAATGTTCGTATTAGTTACTACCGAAAGCGGAATTTTGAATTAACAGCATTCTTTTCAGTAGACGGTCCTCTCTGTTATTGCCATGACATCAATGGACTATTTACAGCCATATCTCAGACGTATGTGGCATCTGAGTGGCGCCTCTTTATTGATTCGTCGCAGAGAAGCCTGAAAGCAGTTCTTTTGCATAATGGTAATATAATGCCATCCATCCCCATTGCCCATTCCGTCCATCTAAAAGAGACATATGACAATATGGATATACTACTTAAGGCAATCAAATACGACAGTCATCAATGGAATGTTTGTGGAGATCTAAAAGTTATAGGAATGCTTATGGGTATGCAGTCAGGATTCACAAAATTTTGTTGTTTCCTTTGCCTGTGGGACAGTCGCGCCACTATAGAACATTACACCAAAGGTGACTGGCCACTTAGGTATACATATGTCCCAGGGATAAGCAATGTCCAGTCTGTCCCTTTAGTGGATCCCCAAAAGATCTATCTGCCACCTCTTCACATTAAACTTGGTTTAATGAAGAATTTTGTTAAAGCAATGGGTAAAGTCAATTCTGAAGGGTTCCAATACCTTTCAAGGAAATTTCCGAAGGTTACTGCAGCAAAATTGAAGGAAGGAATTTTTGTTGGGCCACAAATAAGGGAGGTTTTGAATGACACTGAATTTGAAAAAGTCCCAAGTCCGCTGGAATTGAAGGCTTGGCTGGCGTTCAAATGGATATGTGAAAACTTTCTTGGAAGCAACAAGTCACCTGCGTATAAGGATGGAGTCAAGAACCTCCTTGATGCCTTCAAAGAAATGGAGTGTCGAATGTCGTTAAAAATTCACTTCCTGCATTCCCACTTAGATTTCTTTCCTGAAAACCTTGGTGCAGTGAGTGACGAGCAAGGAGGGCGCTTCCATCAAGATATTCAGATGATGGAGAAGCGCTACCAAGGATATTGGAATGAAAGCATGATGGCGGACCATTGTTGGATGCTGTATCGTGACAATCCAGGCCAAATTTACAAAAGGAAATCACACACTCAGCGCTTTTAATAAAATAATGTATATATTCTTTATTTATAAGTACATTGAATAAGGTATATGATGTATTTGTTGTTTAGCATTCCTAAGTGTGATCTATACATCCATAAATTTTCTTATAGCAATATCAAAAACTTAAAAATATCAAAACCAGTGTATCTATATAACTATACGTGCTAGAAAAGAAATAAAACCAGATTCGGAATCAGCGCGAACAATGCATTAAGAAAAGTGTTATCATGTTTGTGATGAGAAAAAAAAAGTTTCATTTTGTTGGCCAGTGTTATCATAAATAGCATTTTTTGCATGTTCAATTTTCTCTAAATATAAATCTTGTTTTGTAATGAAAATTTTAATATTTCAAAAAATCTTAAGAGAATCGGCTAAATTTCACCGATGCCGATGTCACTTGATCGGTACACCACAAATATATATATATATATATATATATATATATATATATATATATATTGTGTGTGTGTGTGTGTGTGTGTGTGTGTGTGTGTGTGTGTGTGTGTGTGTCCGTCCGTCCCCCAAAAATGTTAATATTTTTAATTGCCCGCTATTTTATAATGGATGTACAGTATATTTAATTACTGGGATTTCTTCTTCAGAATGGTAAAAGATTGAAGTTTTTACTCCGCATATTCATAAACAATACATTTCTAATGGCTGAACCATTAAAGAGCGATTCCACGTTTGCAGCTGCAACAGAAAATTAAGATCGTTGCGTGGTTCCATGTGACAAAATCTGTGACGCGGGTACAGAGGAACTTTTGCAGAGAATATGGATGTAGAGATCCACCTGAGAGAGAGAGTGAGTATCACGAATTGTTAGAAAATTTCAAAAGGAAATGTAAGCAATCAACATAAGGGTGATAGACACTGATAGTGGTAGGCGGCGATCCACAAGAACAGTAAATGGTTTATGAAATTATTGCACGCAGTCCGCAGAGGTCAATTCGACGTTTATCAGCAAAGTAGGTATTTCGCGAACATCTGTGCATCGTATAATTCGTGCAGAGTTAAACCTTTTTCCGAACAAAATTCATTCACAAGTTTCACTGACTGATGTTCAAAAGTTCAAAAAAATATATAATTCGCAACATGGATGTTAGCAAAGCTAGAAAAAGATCAAGTTTTTGAAATGCATCCACTTCATTGACGAGTGTTATGCGCATCTGTCTAGAGAGATTATGTAAAATTTTCGTTACTGGGGTAGTCATGCTGGCGGTCCACTCGAGTTCCCACGTAGTGTTGCCAGGGATGGGGTCAAATACAATTGCCCAAATACAAATATAGATACAAATACACTTTTTTTACGGCCAAATTCAAATACAGATACAAATATTCGAATTTATAAATCCACAAATACAAATATAAATACAAATATGAAGCTTCAAATACAAATAAAATGGAAATACAATTTTTACTGTATTTGCAAATTTCGTACCAATTTCATCCTAAATATAAACGGATAATATTTACTTGACTTCGGCTACCCCTCAAGTAAGACAATACTGGTATCGTACTTATTGTATAAAACTTAACATTGCAATACCTTGGCTCTTATCAAAGTAGACTTCATTTTCACACCAAGGCAAGAAAAGTAACAAATTCCTCTTGTTTATTATTTTTATTAGAGAAAATTATTTCACACTTCGATATTTCTGCACTTTTGCATAATTAAAGAAAATAAATTCATATTTCTCAATGTTTGATTTTTACTGTTCATATCAATTTGTAGTTATATGCACAGTTATATTACATTAGTGTATTTGACTGTATTTGAAGCAAATACGGCAAATAAAAGGCTCAAATACAAATTCAAATATGCAGCTTTTTAAATTCTCAAATGCAAATACAAATACAAATGCAAATATCCATTTTTGTGTATTTGTAAATACAAATACAAATACCGGTACGTATTTGACCCCATCCCTGAGTGTTGCTAAACTCGAACATTTGGGTCGCTGATGGGCGGTATGGTGTAGTAGGTCCCTACTACTTTGAAAATGAAACTAGAAAAGCAGTAACGGTAACGGTAACGCAAAATTCATATAGTCAGATGCTTCAAGATTTCTGCTGACCACAACTAATCAGTTTGTATCGTAAAAGAAATAATGCATTACTCCAGATTCATGGTGCTTTTACTGGCATGGCCCCCATACTCAACTGACCTCACACCCAATAACTTTTTTTTTTGTGGGGTTACATAAAAGACAGGATTCATTCTGCCAAGCTTAAGATACTTGAAGACCTAAAAGATTAACTATAACGTAATCATCATCCCAGCTGAGCTATTTCCAAAAATTATGTCAAACATTTGTGTAGGGTTGAATATTGTTAGAAAAAATTGGCGATTACACTGAATATTTTGCTTAAGGTTAATAAATTCCCATGTTTCACGTTCCTATTGCGCTTGTCTGAGTCTAGATTTCTTTTTTATTAGGAAAAGGGACACCTAATGATGATGATAATATATATATATATATATCAAGGACCAGGATAATACATTGAGACCTTTCACTTAACCTTCAATTTGAAGTTCACTGAAAATATTAAATGAATTATAAATAATAGTTAAAATTATAAATTCTGAAAGGAATCCTTCTGAAAGGAGGAGGGGCAGCAAGCTTGACCTACGTGAAATGAGGAATTATCGCACGGAACATTTGAAAGGGTTGAAAAGAGTAAACAATTTGGGAAGTAGTCAGGAGCTAGTGTTCCCCGCCTCCCAAATAAAAATACGGGTGGGTTCGGGGTTTAAAAGAAAAAAAGCCTCGGTGTTTGCCAACCGTTTAAATTAAAAAGCAATATTTAATCAAAATTGGGTGAAAAGGATGCTTTAAAAGTATATGCAACCGTTATTGCAAAAACAGGAAACATATTTTGATGGAAATAATGAAATAATTAACCACCATTTCATATTTTTGATGTACCCACTTCTCTACATCAATAAAATACTATAAACCATCGATGTTCTTCGTGCTTCCTCACAAGCAACGATTTCACGAATTACGAGTGTCCCGATCATTTTGACAACCAGTATAATATATGTCACTACAACAAAAACAGAATAATCTTAACATTCATTAATTAATTAACAGTCACCCCTGACATGCTCACAAACCAAACGCTTCGTGAAAGACAGAGAACCAATTGGCATTGGATCCGTGTCGAACTACAAATAACGCACATATCGATTGTGCAACTCCCTAAAACCCCTTGGTGGGTGAACCCTTCATACGTGTGTAAACGTTTCGCAAATAAATAATATATATCTTTTGGTTAGCTTCCACCCGAATTGTTCATTCTGACGAAGGTCAAGCTTTTCACTCCACCTTAGACCGACAGTTTAACGCGGAATCCGGACCCCACCCCACCAGCGGCGCAGCGCCTTAACCACTAGGCTACCCAGGGTACCCATTTATCTACCAACCACTTTCTTTATTATGTGGAAGGATGAACATTTGGGTTTTGCTGCACGCCGGCTGCCGTCAGCGGGTCTCGATCCCGGGGTCGATGGATTCTAGTCAGCGACGCTAACCACTACACCACCGAAGTGGTGTTTAATTGTAAAATTCATCGCATATATATATATATATATATATATATATATATATATATATATATAAATATATATAATATAATATATAATATATATATATATATATATATATATATATAATATATATATATAATATATATATATATATGAAAAATTATTTCACGAAAGAGTGACACGTGAAAAATATTTATGATGAATAAAACCACGAAGGGAAAAGAAACACAAAGGGGTGCTCAAGCGCTTTCGTCTAATGACATCCTCAGGAACACTGAGGATGTTCCTGAGGATGTCATTAGACGAAAGCGCTTGAGCACCCCTTTGTGTTTCTTTTCCCTTCGTGGTTTTATTCATTATATATATATATATATATATATATATATATATATATATATATATTACTAAAGTGTGTAAACGAGTAAAAACACATTCTTAAATGTATTACAATAATTAAACGTGCTGAAGGTACTTGCAATGGCGTACTTACTCAAGTAATTCATAGAAATATCAAACCTATGATTTTATTCGGGGGCGGATGAAGCCCCCGCCTGTCTACGTCCCTGTGTATATATACCTTTCAAAGGTTCCGTGCGATGATTCCTCATTTCACGAAGGTCAAGCTTGTCGCCCCTCCTCTCGAGTTGGCATGGTGAAGTAGTGAGTGGGTTTCTTGTACTCTAATCTTCTTTTGAAGTGGTCCACCGCAACACCATTCGGGTTCCTTAGATCTTTGGGCAGCTGATTAAAGTTTTGGTCCTCTCGCAACAAAACTATTTTCTTTCAGGGTTAAGGATGTTCCCTGTCTAGCCTTTAATTTGGGAACACAACACAAGTCTTCCTTTTCTACTCTCCACCGTTGTTTGGGGAGTCACAGGGTTCAGAGTATGATTAGGGACTAGTTTCTCCATTATTTTCCAAGTGTAAATAATGGTGTCTCTCTCTTCTCCTTTCCAGTGAATATAGGTTTAATTCGCGTAACCTTTCCCAGTAATTTAATTCTTTGCACCGATTGATCTTGGCTGTGAAGCTTCTCCGAAACCCTTCTACCTGTCTAATGTCTTTTTTTTATATGGGGATGTTAGGACCGAGCAGTATTCCAATTTGGGTATGATCAGTGTTTTCAGTAGAGGAATCATTATATTCCTATCCCTTCGTTTGAAGGTTCTCAGTATCTGCCCAGTTATTCTCTTTGCTCTGTTCACTGCTACCTTATTTTGTGTTTCAAATTTCTCATCATCAGTCATTACAACCCCTAAATATTTTGCTCTAGAATTTTTCCGAATTTCCTGTCCATTTGGAGTATAATATTCCATGGATTTTAGGTCCTCTTTTTCCGTACCTTAACAGCTGAAATTTCTCGGTATTAAACTTCATATTGTTGTCTTCCGTCCACTTGCAGATTCTGTTCATGTCGGTGTGTAGAGAGCCTATATATTCTGAGTTTCTTATTTTTCTACTGATCTTTGTGTCATCGGCAAAGGACGTTACTGTGCTGTCTCTGGTAACGTCCTCATCTATGTCAGTTAGCATGATTATGAAGATTAGTGGAGCTAATACTGTTCCTTGTATGTATGTATGTGTGTGTGTGTGTATATATGTAAAGAACGACGCTTGTGTAGAAGAACGTTCCGCACAAGATGAGGAGGGAGAACGAACAAATGAAAAATGAGGTAACCACCCGGGAATCGAACCCGGGATCTTCCGATTGCCGGTCAGATATGCTATCCACTACACTATGGGCCTCAATTAATCAGAAGTTCTCCCTCCTCATCTTGTGCGGAACGTTCTTTTACACAAGCGTCGTTCTTTACATTAATTATACTGTGTTGTTTGCAGTTAATATATATATATATATAATATATATATATATATATATATATATACATAATATATATATATACACACACACACACACACTGGGTGGTGCAAAAATCAGGAACCATAGGCACATTTTAATAATTTGTGTTTTAATGCGTTTTGTTCTTTTCAGATTTGTTGTTGAACCTATGGCACAGAAATTGACAATAGATGAACGGGTGGAGATAGTTTTAGTGTGTGCAAGGCGTAGTAACACGTACACCGATCAGTTGCTACTGCTTTTAATGACAAACACCCTGAGGCCGCCAGTTGTTCAGCCATCAGTTGGAAAACTGTTCACTCGTTTTAAAGAAACGGAGTATTCATGATCGGACGCGTAGTGGCCGGCCAAAAAGTTCAACCGATGCAGCAACATCACTAACGGTAGTCAATCACCTCGAAAACAGTCCACGTAAGTCCTTAAGAAAATTATCCCAGGAAACGGGTGTTTCCAGAAGATCCATTCAACGAATTCTTACAACAAATCGTTTCCACCCCTACAAAGTCCCAACTCGTTCAGAAACTGCACGGTGACGACACAGACCGTCGTGTCGAGTTCTGCCAGTGGTTTCTACAACATAGACAGCTTCAACGAGGGATCATGTTCAGCGACGAAGCTATATTTCACCTCAGCGGTCGTGTCAATAGGCATAATGTACGCCGCTATTGGGCCAATGAGAACCCCACACTGGATGGAGGAAGGACGTGCGCAATTCGATCCATGAATTATGGTGTCGGCTGCGCTCTGTGGGGATCGGTTAATTGGTCCGTTCTTTTTCGACGGCAATGTAACGGGTGAAACATATCTGCATATGCTGCAAACATTTCTAATGCCCATACTGGACGACATTCCATTGGCAGAACGGGCGGAGATGTGGTTTCAGCAGGATGGTGCACCACCACATTTCGCAACCATCGTCCGGGGAGCTCTTTAGATGAAACATTCCCGAGCGACTGGATCGGACGGCGAGGGTCCGTCGAATGGCCACCTAGTTCTCCAGACCTCACGCCTCTTGACTTTTTTGTGGGGTCATCTCAAGTCGGTAGTGTATGCTGATCGACCCAGAACCATACGTTCTCTAAAGGATAAAATAACATCATCTGAGTGCCAAAATGTTAGGACCGAGCAGTATTCTAAATTGGGTATGATCAGTGTTTTCAGTGGAGGAATCATTATATTCCTATCCCTTCGTTTAAAAGTTCTATATATACACGTGTGTGTGTGTGTGTGTATATATATATATATAGACAGACGAAGTTTCAAAAAATTCTACATACAAAGGACACCGAAACCAACCCTGCAATGCAGGAATCATCCGATGCCCGACGAGACTCAAAAGTCCTCAACAATATATTATGCGTGCATACAATTGCAAATGAATCCCATTTTCCATACACGAAGATCCTCATTTCCTTTCAATGATCAATGCTTCTCCTCTTAATTAATGGGAAACTTGTATAACACACACAGTCTCTTATAATGCATTTTTAAACACTGTACTGAATTTATACAGAATTTATATATATATATATAATATATATTATATATATATATATACAGTGGAACCTTGCTTAACGAGTGCCTCGTATAACGAGAAATTCGTATAACGAGCCAAAAGAATGGGGGAAAATTACCTTGCATAACGAGCGACACTTTGCTTAACGAGCAAGAAATTGTGGGGGAGAATTTGTCAGGGGAGACGAAGAAACGCCCGTAGCAGAACAACAACCCTCCAGTGCAATAAGGGAGATGCTGAGATCTTGGGAATCTGTTGTATCATACGTTGAAAAGCATCATCCTAATAAGGCAGTGACTATGCGATCTACAAATTTATTTAATGATAATGTTATCACGCATTTTCGTCAAAATTTAAAGCGTAGACAAAAACAAATGACTCTAGACAGTTTCCTCGTGAAAAAGGATCCAAAAGAAAGTGAAAGTGCCTCTAAAAAATTTAAAGCTAGTGACTGTGAGCTCGTCGAGAATGTTATTGCATTGAACGAAGACGATTCTCCTCCTTCCCCTCAATAACCCTCTCCTCCTCCCCTGTCTCTTCATTTCCTTTGCGTGCGTCAGGAGCACCTTCTCTCTTCGTAAGTTATTTATAAATTTCACCGTTTACTAATTATTTACATTCTCTTTTGGGTTAATTTTTATTAATAATCTTTTCATTTCATGCAATAATAATTTAAAAAACGCCTTTAAATATCATTATAAATATTATTTTAAGTATTTTTTAAGCATGGAACGCATTATCATATTTTACATTGATTCCTATGGAAAAAATTGCCTTGTTTAACGAGCATTTTGCATAACGAGCACAATTCGGGAACGAATTATGCTCGTTAAGCAAGGTTCCACTGTATATATATATATATATATATATGTGTGTGTGTGTGTGTGTCCCATAAGTCCGGTCTCTTAGGAAAATTTATTTTAAATTAAATTTACAAAAGTAATACATTAAAACTAAAACAAATGTTCAAATTTATGTGCGGTTTTGGGGCCCTTTTTTTGTTGCAGGTTTTTGTTAACACGCAATAGCTAATATGGAAACGAGTTACACTCGTGAGAAAAGGCCCCCCACTTTTTCCAGGAGTGTAACTCGTTTCCATATTAGCCATTGCGTGTTATTCTACCTGCAACCAAAAAAAGGTCCGAAAACTGTCAATTTTAACATTTGTTTTAGTTTTAATGTATTACTTTTGTAAATTTAATTTAAAATAAATTTTCCTAAGAGACCGGACTTATGGGACACCCTGTACATATATGTATGTGGGGTGAATTTCACAATTAAACATGTAAAAATAATAAGTGATGTAAACTCAGAAAAATGAAAACCGATTCTAAAGCTTTTTCAGTCAGGGAATACTGAATAGAGTACTCGGTTATCCGTGAGGGGGGGGGGGGGAATCTACGATCATGGAAAAACAAATTTATGGCTAACTGACTATATCGCGCCGGTGGATGTGTGGTGCAACTGCTGCTGCGCACCATCCCACACTATTATTTTATTTTACAGTATAATATACAATTAAATAGTTTGTACTCACCACAAGACGAAGATACGCCACGAGCGCAGAGACAGTGACTGAAGCGCGTTGTGGAGCTAAATCACGGTTAACTAGGTGTCATGATTACGGATAAATGCACAATGGTCACAATTAATAAGTCATGGTGGTTAACCCGATTCACGGATAACCGCGTAAGTACTGTACACGAGAGAGAATCGCTTTTAATTTTTTCCTGTGGGTTTGCATTATACTGTATATGTATATATATATATACACACACTATATATCAGTGGCAGGGCATGGTTCTGATTAATCAGTTAATCATTGTTTCGAATTTAATCATTAATTAACCTAAAAAAAATTTTTTTAAATGATGGTGTAGTGAATACTCTTATTTTAGTTTCAAGATAAATGTTAATTTTACCGTCTTGAATTTCGGAATAGTATAAATTCATTTTAAATTAGTTACCCCATTATAATTCAATTGTGAACCACATTAATACTAATTTTATGTATACTATATTATTTTATTGTATGTAAACATAATTAATTATATATCACAATTGTCAGTTAATTATTTATATTCAAATATTTATTTTAATCTAATACCATGTCCATTTTACAAATAAATAATAGAAATCCAAGGGTTATATTTTCCACCTTTGGTACTGTCGCAGTTTCGCCTAACGGACTCAATACGGCTAGTGAGATAATCACTGGTTGGCACTTAACCAGCGGCAGTGCTTATGGCTACATCATCCAGGTTAACCTATACCGGATAGATGCGCTACGGTCCCAAGCCGTAGCTTGCCTAGGCCCAACGACGACGACGACGTAAACCAACAATGGGAAATTATTAATTTTCCTCATAACTTCGGCATCATTTTGCCTTAAATTTTGTAATGTATCATTTGAATTTGGCACTTTTTTGCGTGTATAAACTGTCTAATCCGCTCATGCCTGATTTCTTGAACTAAAGCAAACTAAATGTTTGAGCAAAATGTTTTCTTCGGTCTTATCTCACGCAACAGAAACAATAAAGCTCTTTCTTACTCTTTTCAGAAGTATTTAATTTTTAATAATTTTTAATCAGTTAATCATTGATTAATTAGAAAATTTCATCATTCATCACTTTTTCATAAAAATGATTAATTAACCATGCCCTAATCAGTGACAATTTTATATATATTATATATATTATATAGATATATATATATAATAATATATATATATATATATATATATATATATATATATATATTATATATATACAACTGCAAAGAACACGCAGTATAAATAACAAAGAACGACGCTTGTATAGGAGATATTCCGCGCAAGACGAGAGAGAGAGAACGAAACAAATGAAAAAATGAGGTAACCACCGGGAAGCGAACCGGGGATCTTCCGATTGCCGGTCAGATGCGATACCTTACACCATGGGCCTCACTCTTCCAAATGCCGTAATTCTTCTACATACTCGCAGAAACCAATGCCCCAAGGGGGCACCTCCCGCATGCCGTAACATTATATACATTCAACTGCAAAGAACACGCAGTATAAATAACGTAAAGAACGACGCTTGTATATTCCCGGGTGGTTACCTCATTTTTTCATTTGTTTCGTTCTCTCTCTCTCGTCTTGCGCGGAATATCTCCTATACAAGCGTCGTTCTTTACGTTATTTAAACTGCGTATTCTTTGCAGTTGAATGTATATAATGTTACGGCATGCGGGAGGTGCCCCCTTGGGGCATTGGTTTCTGCGAGTATGTAGAAGAATTACGGCATTTGGAAGAGTGAGGCCCATGGTGTAATGGTATCGCATCTGACCGGCAATCGGAAGATCCCGGGTTCGTTTCTTGGGTGGTTACCTCATTTTTTCATTTGTTTCGTTCTCTCTCTCTCTCGTCTTGCGCGGAATATCTCCTATACAAGCGTCGTTCTTTACGTTATTTATACTGCGTGTTCTTTGCAGTTGAATGTATATAATGTTACGGCATGCGAGAGGTGCCCCCTTGGGGGCATTGGTTTCTGCGAGTATGTAGAAGAATTACGGCATTTGGAAGAGTGAGGCCCATGGTGTAATGGTATCGCATCTGACCGGCGATCGGAAGATCCCGGGTTCGTTTCCCGGGTGGTTACCTCATTTTTTCATTTGTTTCGTTCTCTCTCTCGTCTTGCGCGGAATATCTCCTATACAAGCGTCGTTCTTTACGTTATATATATATATATATATATATATATATACAAACAACCGCAGAGAAAAGGAAAAAGAAATACGAAATCCGAGCGCTTTCGTGATATATTCACATCTTCAGGGGAGAGAGAAAGGTCAATACTTCGGGATGTGATAGTGTCGGTCATTGTGAGAAAAAAGTTCATATGAACATGTCTAATTCTGAATGGTTACGGAGATAGAGCTGTTTGAATCTGATGCGCGCGAAGCTCTTCCTCCCCCTTCCCTCCCCTATAACGTTGAGCCATGTAAGCTGTAATGTAAGCATGTAACATAAGCCAATCGACAGCTGACTGTTGTGAGTGACATTGTGTGGTGTTTGAAGCAGTGTTAAGAATGCCACACACCTTCACACATGCCGAATATGCAGATATGGTGTATGTCTACGGTTTTTGCGATGGAAGTGCAACAGCTGCTGTTGCAGAATATCGTCGACGGTTTCCGAACTGCAGAATTCCGGATCGAAGTGTTTACCAGGGTTTTCAACACATTGAGTGAGATTGGCACACTTCCCAGCGCTCATGCTTCATTCATCTGAACGTGAAGGGCAACAAGATGTGGATGAAGTGGAAAACATTCTTCAGTTGGTAGAGCGTAGTCCTACTACTAGCTCACGAAGAATTTCTACCCGTCTCGGTGTACCACACACAAGAGTATGGCGAACATTACGTGAGGAAGGCTTGCATCCATATCATGTACAGCGTGTACACCACCTTCAACCAGGAGACGCTGCCATGCGACTGGAATTTTGTCATTGGGTAAATGCTAATCGCCGATTGCTTCGATTAATACTGTTCACCGATGAAGCTACTTTCACCCGTGACGGTATCAACAACACGCGTAACTCTCATCGGTGGTCAGACGAAAATCCAAATGCCACTGTTGAAACAAATTTCCAACATCGCTTCTCTGCCAATGTGTGGTGCGGTATCATCGATGATCAGCCGATTGGCCCTGTTACTTTAGAGCAGTGGTTCCCAACCTGGGGTCCCCGGACCCCAGGGGGTCCGCGAAGGTAGTACTTTTTTAATACGCTGTATTTTAATTGCATACTCAGTTGTCTTTTATTTGATAGCGAAAAATGTGAAAAAAGTTAATTATTAGTTAATAAAAACAGTTTCTTGGGTAGACGGAAGCTTTCAAAAACAGGGGTCCATGGGAAAAAAATAAAAAGGGTCCTTGGTGGTGAAAAGGTTGGGAACCACTGCTTCAGAGAATCGTCTTACAGGACAAAGTTACCTAGAATTTCTGCAAAATGAATTACCAGGACTATTGGAGGATGTTCCTTTGGCTACACGCGCTGGTACGTACTTTCAGCATGACGGGTAGAATGTGGAGGAGTTCCGTCTCGTGATGCAATACCTAAATCAAACTTTCCCTGGTCGATGGATCGGCCGCGGTGGTCCCATTCAATGGCCACCAAGGTCTCCAGACCTCTCTCCGTTAGATTATTGTTTGTGGGGGTGGATGAAAAGTCAAGTTTACAAAAGAAAGATGGATACACGAGACGAATTGCTCACGCGCATTTTGGATGCTGCTGCCCGCATAAAGGAACGTCAAGATCAACTCAGACGAACAACACGCGATCTTCGCACACGAGTTGCAAAGTGCATTGAGGTTGACGGTGGGATTTTCGAAAACGTATTGTAAACTAACAAATTTGTCATTTCTGTATCTGATACCATTCAAAATGCCAATGTTTAAACATTAAATGTTAGAAACGGTAATTGGTTTCTCTTGATTACCATTAACAATGCTTTTGTATTTGTAGATTCAAACAGCTCTATCTCCGTAACCATTCAGAATTAGACATGATCATATGAACTTTTTTTTCTCACAATGACCGATACTATCACCTCCCGAAGTATTGACATTTCCTCCTGAAACACCCTGTATAGATGAAAACGCTCACCATGTTCGTCGCTTACCGCACCCAGGTTTTCCGGAAAAAAGTCCAAGTGAGAGTCCAAGAAATGAACCTTTAATGACATATTGCACCCCATTGCTTGGTAAGACTTAAGAAGACCTCCTACTATTTCAGGATAGTTTTCGGCCTTGTGATTTCCCGAAAAATTTGTGCAGACACTTTTGAAACTCTGCCACGCAGCTTTCTCAACTTCATTCAACTCTCCTTCAAATCTCTCATCTCTTAACAATTCTCTGATCTGAGGGCCTACAAAAATGCCTTCTTTAATCTTGGCATCACTGATTCGGGAAACTTATTTCTCAAGTATGTGAATCCTGTTTGCGCTTTATCCATCGCTTTAACAAAGTTTTTCATAAGTCCAAGCTTGATATGCAAAGGAGGAAGGTACACTTTCTCAGGGTCAACAAGTGAACTATTCACAACATTTTTCTTGCCTGGAACAAGTGAGGCGCGTTTTGGCCAATCCTTCTTAACGTAGTGGTTTTGCTTGTCCCTACTGTCCCACTCACATAAAAAAACAACAGTACTTGGTGTAACCTAGCTGCAACCCTAGCAAAAGTGCAATGACCTTCAGATCTCCACAGATATTCCACTTATATTTCTGATACTGAAACTTTTCTAAAAGCAACTTCATGTTGTCGTATGACTCTTTCATGTTTGCAGCATGTGCAATAGGTACAGAAGGAAATTTATTTCCGTTGTGAAGGACTGCTTTCAAGCTGACTTTTGAGGAGTCAATGAACAATCGCCACTCATCCACGTTATGTTCATGACCAAGAGCCCCCATGACTGAATTAACATTTTACAAAATACAAGTCCATCTTCATGGGAGAACCATTCTTTGAATTCATCATGGCGGCTGCGGAAAAAACAAACTTTAGTGTCACGTTGCAGTAGATTCCAACCCTTTAATCTTGAACCTAAAAGTTCAGCCTGCTTCTTAGATAATTTCAAATCACGAACTAGGTCATTTAGATCTCCTTGCGACAGTAAATGTGGTTCATTGGAGGAACAGGTAGCCTGGAATGTTGGATCAGAAATGTCTTCATCTTTTTCCTCGTGATATGCTACAGCTACGTTTGATTCCTCATCACTTAAACTTACATGTTCAGGAGGATTTGGTACTGGAAGTTGAGCACTGTGGGGAACTGGTCTCATTGCAGACGGTAGATTAGGGTATTTCATAAGGCTCTTTGTTTTTGAAGTGATCCCCCTTTGTATTTACCAGGCAGAAATAGCAGTCTGTTGTGTGATCTTTGGGTTCCCTCCAAATCATTGGAATAGCAAATGGCATGTGACGTGAACCGTTTAGCCATCCTTTAAGTAGTCTTACACATGTCACACAACAAATGTGAGGGGCCCAACTCTTGTCCTGATCGCCTACTTTACATCCGAAATAAAGTTCATAGCATTTTTTACTAATGGTGTAAAGTTACGTTTCTGGGATTTTAAAGTTAGACCACCACATACATAACAAAAGGAATTAGGATGATTCAGACAGTTCCGCGGCATTACAAAACATCTATATGAATACAACACTGGTGTAAAATTAACAAGAAGCAACAGACACTAGCTGTTAACACTGACATTTACAAGCAGACTGACTTGGAGCTGCTCTACACACAGAAACTAAGCTCATGTCTGAACAGGTACAAACATGTTTCAACCTGCACAGTCTGCTGCTCCGACCAAATTTATCCTGCCAGCATTATCAGAACTTTCTCCCCAAAGGAATAAATTGTACTAATTTTACAGAAAAATTAATACAACATATATATTAATATTAATATATTTTATTATAGTTATATTAATTAATATATTATTATATTATAATATAAAACATTATAAAAATAATGTTATATACTTAATTATATATAGTTATTTTTTTATCCGGTGATCATGCTAAATGAGGAAAAAATGAACATAGCGTCACAAGTAAACTAAGCCTGATAGAAAAAAAATCTGATTTTATATTTAGATTCAGCATGAAAAAGTACACTTAGAACACCCATCAAAACCCTTGTAACAAATTTGTTGTTGACCAGTGTAATTAACCAAACTGTAATTACAATTAGCTCGTACTACTTCTAAAAATATATTTGGTAGTAATTGCCAGTTATTTAGTCATTTAATGAAGCTCATTAATTAAGCGCTTTGAAATGATTCCGTTAGCATAATAACAGGAATAAGCACCTCTCTAAGTTGCTTCCACGATCCACGTTTTGCCTAAAGAAATGAATGCGTTATGGGTGTGTGTTTCCATCGGTGAATATTTTTTATTCTTTTAAGACAATATTAATTCACCCCAAGTATAGCGATCAATAATTTTATTGTATATCATTTATTACATTTATACTGTCGTATAAGCAGTGAAATTATCGGTGAATTGATGCAATTTTTATAAAACACGAACATAGTAAGTCAAACAAAAGAAGCAATTCTCAAGGTTGCTTCCACTGGCGCCCGCCTCGACGTAAAAAAATTATTGCTCTCCTCCTTTTTCAAATGCACTGATTTGGATTTCGAGCTTTTTGCATTAAAAAAATATTTGAAAGGATACTGATAATTTATCATAATTTTATCGTCATTAATACAGGGTGTCCATAAATGTTTACCCTGAAAACAGTATGCTATCATGTTTTAATGACGAATCTTACATCCGTTTTCTTTTTACAGGTGATCTCGTACACGCATAGAGTTTCTGTGCTGGTGTGTTTCGTCTACCGCATTCGCCGCTAGGAGGGCTGTAGTAGCTGTTCAGTTAAGATGGCTTCTGACAGAGAATGCACAATGTGTTGTGTGGCTTGCAGAAACAAAATCTCCTGTCAGTGTTCAGCGAAGGTTCAGAACAAAGTATGGAAAGAATCCACCTGATGTGAAGTTAATTAAGTCGTGGATGAAAAAATTCTTGGAAACTGGAAAACGTGGAAAAGGGAAAGAGCAGTGGTAGACCATCAGTTTCCGATGGGACGGTGGAAACACTGAGAACACTGTTCCGCAACTGTGTACCTGGATATGCTCACCAATTACGCCATCCCCCAGCTGCAGGACAAGCAGCCAACTGTCATCTTCCAACAAGATAGGGCACCCCCTCATTGGGCGCATGTTCGTGAAACTCTCGACGCAACATTTCCAAATCGATGGATTGGCAGGGACGGGCCAATCCCATGGCCCCCAAGATCACCAGACATTACCCCGCTGGATTTCTTTCTCTGGGGTCATGTTAAAGATTTGGTTTATGCAACAGTTGTTCCAGATATCAGGACATTGCGAGAACGCATTACGGATGCAATGGCAACAGTTAACCCACAAATGTTGGAAAATATGTGGCGTGAGTGTGAATACCGTTTAGACATTTTACGTACCACTAGGGGTGCACATGTGGAAGCTTATGAAGTTCATTAACTATGTATCAAAACTTTGTATGTTTATCTACTTATGTTTAAAACTGTGTTTGAATAAGAGTGTTTATTTAAAAGTTATAGCATGCTTTAATCAGGGTAATCATTTATGGACACCCTATATTGTTTAATAGCGCTTCTAATCATTTAAGTGGGGAAGTAATGCTTCCATTGGGACCGAACGCCACTGCTGTGTATATACAGTATATATTTTTTAAACTTTACGCAGTATAGAATGATTCCCGATCTTTACCAATCCCGAGATTACAATTATTTCGAGATTGGGAGCCTTCAACGCTCCAATTTTTTTTAAACCACGAGTGCGATTTGGGGGGGGGGGGGGGGGGGGGGGGCTCAAAATGGCTAACTAACGAGTGAAAATTATAATATATTTAAAAGAAATAAACAACTCTCAATGGCAAGTCCACACGCACGTTTATAAACCGTCTCACATTTTATATATATATATATATATATATATATATATATATATATATATATATATATATATACATATATACATAATGTCATCTACAAGGAGAAAATTTCCATAAAACCACCATACTGCGGCCTAAACAACCATCATCTTCCTCATCCCTTAATAATAATGAAAGAAAAAATTTTAAATCCTCTTTAATTAATCTCTGACAAAGTACGCGACCAAAGATGAAGAAAAAGAAAATAATCGGGGATTAATAATCCCCCATAAAGAGCACAACTTTTGAATGACGCAAGACAAAATAAAATACTTAAAAAAAAAACCACCACTAAACCAAAAAGAAAAATAGAGAGGCAGAGGAGGGAGGATGGGGGGGGGGATTCCTGCCATAACATAACTATATACCCCTTCGACTCCCTCCTAACTATAATATATATAATTTTATATAATACGAACGCCAAACAAAAAAAAAATCCAAAAATAAATAATTTAAAAAAAAAAAAAAAAAAAAAAAGGAACTCTGCTATAATCATCCCAAGATTAAATCAACATACTTGGACTGCCTTCCTCTAGCAGATTCTCTCGCAGGCCCCACCAACCAATGATGGAAACTGGTAGAACGAATTCAACCAAGTTCTTCCAGTCCCAACTTCAATAAACCCCTCCCCAAACCCCATCGAATCTCCTTCACCCGCCCCCCAAGAAATTACTACCCCCGGTCAACGCTCTCGAAAAGAGATGGACAACATTCGAACAAGGTGCTTATTTCCCAAAGACTTACTTTCAACTCAAACACTTATTTTGGCGTGTGTGTGTGTGTGTGTGTGTGTAATTTCACAAACACAAAATAAATAAGTGCTGCACATCCACAAGGAAGTGAGAAGTAATTTGAAGGCCTATCCTGTATTCAAGAGTACACCTTACCTTGTCGAAAAAAAATATATTTATATTGTAAGCTAGTGTGGTGTGTGTGTGTGTGTGTGTGTGTATACACACACACACATATACACATACATATACACACACACATACATATACATACACACACACATATACATACATACATATATATTATATACACACATATATATATATACACATACATACACACATATATATATATATATACAATACACATACATATATATATACATATACACATATACACATACATATTATATATACATACATACATATATAAAATAAGCTTGTGTACACACTACACACACGCACACAATAACAA
>JAJOZX010007385.1:0-135000 GCA_023014485.1 Bathynomus jamesi
TATGATGCCGGACTTATGGGACACCCTGTGATATATATATATATATATATATATATATATATATATATATATTATATATATATATATATATTCTGCCTACCCAATGCCCAGTCCAAGAACCGCCACTGTCTACTCTGTCTAAGCATAGCAACTGTTTCTTTAATATCACTTTTTTGGCGAATGAAACCTTCCTTTCGAAAGAAAGGAATTTTACCACAAAATAAGACCTTAAAGAAAGTTGAAAATAAATAAAATGAGTGAGGATCTGTTTCCACCCATCTTTAAATCGGTCAAAGCCTTTCTCTAACTTTCAAACATCGCTTTCTTTCGTCTTTTTGAAACCCCTAACTCCTTTTTGTCAACTGAAACTTGAAAATTGGGCTTATGAAAACACGTTTCAGATTTACGTAACTGTCGGGGACTTTTTTCTTGGGGAATTGTACTTGTATCTAACAATTTTAAGTGGTTTGAAAATGATGGAAGGGCAGGACTTACAGACTTGCGAGGGTTACTCTCGTGGTGAATACATCGTAACACCGCTTCCGTCGATCAGCGAAGTTAAGCGAAATTGTGTATGGAGAGTAGTTGGGTGGACCGTCCTCTGCGTCCAGATGATGTAGCGACCCGTGGTTCGGATCCCATGTAAAGCTGCAGATCCCCTCCGTCATATACCTTAGATACTGCGAGGGGGTTAAACAACCTCCTTAAAGAACTACAGACTTTCAAGGACACGAGGTATTCACTCTAGTTTAGTTCAGGAAGAGAAGTTATAATAAAGGCGTTTAAAAAAGCATATAATGCTCGCATCTATATACAGTCAACTAAAAAAATCCTGTTGAAACTTCATGTTTCTTACCGATAAATAATGGTAAGAAACACACTACTTTTTAAACTAATTGTACACATAAAGCTTTCATTCTGGGATAATAGAAAAGTAAAGAATGAATTATGCGCCAATGATAAAGTATCACGGCATATCCAAAACAACTTTCTCTCGTATTTTTAAACTTTCCAATAAATATCCATCAAGTATAATAACAGATTTAGATCATTGACTGTTTCAGACCATGAGCCAATTTGTTCAAAAACTCATCTGTCATACATCAGATTTTAAGATTAAATGTATGTGATACATATGTGACGTTATTTTACATATGAATTAAGGGTAAATTAAATATAAAGTTGCACTATGTATGTTGCATGTTGAAGATCTAAATGAGGATGCAAAGAGGGTGCAAGTGGCGAAGATTTGTGGGGATGAACGATTTTATTTACTTTGTGCGAAACAAAGCTGAAAGGAAATGGCAATTTGGCGTGGGGAAGAATGAAAGGTGTGAAATCGGGTGTGAAGGGAAGAAGAGGTAAGAGAGGTGTTGCTTTGCTAGTGAAAGATGAGTGGTATGTTTTACAAATGCATACCTCCAACGCAACGACATCTATACGTGGTAGACAAAGAGTAAGATCAAAGTTGATAAGTGTGTGACAGCTTGTTTGTTATTATTGAATAATAATATGTTGAGAGATGTGATACAAAAACTGTTTGGGGATGAGTGGATGTATGTCGGAACATATAACTATATTGTGTAAAGTTAAGACGGTTAGTGTTTGGTTTAGAAGGAAGAGAAACAGTAGGCAGACACAGAGAATAGAAGTTGAAAGATTGAAATCGAATGAGGTGGCAACATAGTACGAAAGCAGAACGAGTCATTGGAAAGATAAGTGGTGGACAAACAAATGTACAGAACATGCGAAACGTGTATAATGAATGTTTAGCGACGACGACACTTAATACGAGTGAATATGTACGAAATGGAGCGAAAAGAAAGGCGATTGCGTGGTGGAACAATGAGTTGAAGAATGTAATAAAAGATAATAAAAAAAAGTTTGAGAAAGTGTTGTTGCACACTCAGTCTGGTAGCGATGAAAGGAAAAGTGTTATAAAAGTTGAATAAAGAATGCAAGTGTGTTAAAACGAATGATAAAAGGAGGAAGAAGTAAAAATAGAGTAAATGAAGACTTGGGAAGGAAGATAAATGAACATTATCTGGAGAATAGAAAGTTATTCTGGAAAGAATTAAGAAAATTTAGAGGTCATTCTGGTGGAATGATTTCTAATGAGAAATGAGAATGGCGAGGGAATAAGTCCCTTAAGTGTACTTACAAATATATATAAACAAAGATTACAGATCATGTGGTCGGAAATGAACGAGGCGGCTTTAGGGTAAGGCTTGGAAAATCGCCGAAAAATCGCAATATTGACGATATTTGATGATTGAATGAATCCATCCGTATGGCTGATCGCTTCCAACATCAGGAGCTGCCTGAAGGCCACAACAGTGGAGATGTTGATGTTCCTGAACACTAATTACGAAGTCGTTTCTCAGCAGCGCAGTAAGCAGTTGGAGCTGGAACATTGTGAACATTATGAAACGTAGTTCATTGCATGTTTAACATTTGATACAATCCTTTCTTTACCTTTGAAAGTGCCGGTGTCATTCTTTTCCCTAATTCTTTTGTCAATCAATACGAACAATTTAATATACTTGCAGCCCTAATCACATCATTCAATCATAGAATATAGTAGGATACAACAATCAGCGTTGTTTTCGCTTTGATATTAACAGAAAAACGTTATCACGCAGTTTCACAGCTGAGTTTGTCGGAAATTATAAAATTTTACATCAAAAACTTGTTAAAAACTTTCCTATGACGATTATCGTTTTCCGAAAAATGGCGGCGATTATCGCCGATTTTTTTCCGCAACGAACGATTATCACGATATCGGCGATTATCGCCAAGTCCTACTTTAGGGAACGTAGAATAATATGCGGATCAAGTGTTGTTTGTATTTCCAACAGCTGACATAGATTTGGAGAAAGCATTTTATGAAATAAATATAATTGCTTTGTGACAAGTGTTGAGAATCGATACCCTCAGTATTAAGTTGTTAGATGCAGTGAAGTTTTTACGTAGACAGCAATGGTGATGTGAGGGTTAAGGGTGAGTTAAGTAACTGGTTTAGTATTGAAGGTGACGTTCGACAGAGCGATGTGATGTTTCCATAGACCCAGTATGGATTGGGTAATGAGCGAGATGAAATCAAGAATGCTAGAGAGAACAGTAAATCTAAATTTGGAAGAGAATGAGTAGCGAATATCGAACCTGATAGTGTGGTATTTCTGGGTGAATCGGAGAACGAATTAAGGAGAACGGTGACAGTTTTTTTTTTAACGTATGAGAAACGATACGATTCAAAGTGAATGTAAATAAAAATAAGATCCTGTTCATTGAGAAAGGAGTCTATATGCGATAGTGTGGTAAATGTAGAAATATCAGAGGTGAAAGAATTTAAGTATCTGGGGTGCTGGATTGACGTGAGAGGTCAGAGTACATTGGAAATTGAGAGCGGAGTGAAGCGGGGTAAGAGAGTCAAGAATGGAATAAAAGCCTTGGTAGGAAGTGCTTGACTGTAGATGCAGCAAAAGGTTTACATGAAGAAGACGTATTGGTGCCAAGACTGACGTATAAATGCGAGACTTTTGTTTGGCATGATAGTTCAATATCAAAAGTAAGAACAGTTGAGATGAATAATCTAAGAAGTATGATTGGTGTAAAACGAATTGATCGTGTAAGAAATGAGATTGTTCGGAAATAGTGTGCACTGAAAAGGTTACTAGAAATGAAAACAGAATTCAGTATGTTACGTCGGTATGGTCATGTGGAGAATTAATAATGATAAGAGTGTGAAAAAGGTGTATCATAGCGAGTGTGTAGGTGTAAGAAGTAGAGGTAGACCGCGTCAAAGATGGAAGGATGTAACTGATAAATGTGTGAATAAAGTTGAAGTTGATATAAATATGGCATAAGAGTTAAACAGATAGAGAGGAATAGGAGCGGTTTATGAGGTGTGTAAATGGAGACGTTCTACACCAACATTTTCATGAACGGTAACACTTGATCTCTAGTGGTACCAAATGACGACTCTGCATGAATTGCGTTGTCTCGAATCCTAAACTGAAACGTCAACCGACTGAAGCCCTCCTCATAGGGAGTGGGAAATGGGTTCTCCGATATAATCATTGAATGAAAGATGAATAGACTCGCACCTACCTTATAAATTTATATGCAAAATATTATTGTTCGTTACGTAAGCGAGTGAAAGGAGGCGTGGCCTATGCAACAGCCACTTCACACTCGCACGAAATAGATTCATACAAAAGGTTTTTTTTTTCAACAAACGTCTTGAACGAGGCAAAAGCTTTCTTCCTATTTACTTAACCACACGCGTGACTCGACAAAAATTCTATACATATAGCTTTACATATAGTTTCACAATGACCTTGACACGCAGCGGATCAAATTCTTCATAAATGCGTTTTAAATCCAGCTGTAAATTTGTACCTTGTATTTTCTCGGTCTCAGCAAAGCGAACGGCCAACGGCTATTATAAAAAGGACTTTTACAGTATCGTAAAAGCGAATAAAGTTTACTCTTACGGCCTATGTATACCTTGGTTGGTAACCTTGTTCATTCTGACGAAGGTTAAGCTTATTGCTACACCTTAGACCTACAGCGTAACGTGGAATCCGAACCATGACACACTATGGGTGGTCAAAAATTACAGTCTTCGCCCGGACTCAATCCCACGACCACTAGACTACCAGGACAGGGCCGTACCAACCTGTGATGGCGCCCCGTGCAAGGCATTCCCTACTCCATTAAATTCGGAACACATACACATTGATTATGACAGAAATACATAATCATTTGATACATAAACAATACATAATTAATACATAATTAAAAATCCAAATTTCATTCTACGTGGTAGCTCTAACACCAACAATTTGGCGCTGCCAACACGTCGGCGCCCTTGGCGGCTGCACCGCTCGCCCGTGCCTTAGTACGGCCCTGTACCAGGGTACCCATTTATCTACCAACCAGTTTTATTGTATGGAAGGACGAACAGTTGGGTGAGATGCGCGCCACTGCCGTCACCGAGAATCAAACCCGGGGTCAGTGTATTCGCAGTCAGCAATGCTAACCACTATATATAATATATATATTATATATATATATATATATATATATATATTATATATATGTCACTCCACATGTTTATACCAATCACATTTTAAATTTGTAACTCACTTAATGTTTTTTTAAGATTGTGAGTGAGCCCAAGGGCATCGCGGGGTAGTTTTATTTGTTTGGAAAGGGGTGGGAGGGGACAATCTCTAAGAAAAATAAAAAGGTAAAATTAAAACAGAAAAACAATAAAAAAATAAATATATTTGTACAGATTTACATTTTTTATGCCGTAATACAAGACAATACCAATGCAATACCATTTATTACCTGCCGAATATATATATATATATCAGTGGCGTGTAGTCAGGGTAAGCGGGGCATGCGCCGCCTACCCAGTTAAAGGTCAAATTACAAAAGTCAGTACAGTATATTACTACAGTAATCGGAATTAATATGAAGTTATGATGCTTGTATAATATATATATATGTAGCTACCGCTTACCCTTCGACACACCCACAGCACGCCACCGATATATATATATATATATATATATATATTATATATATATATATATAGGGTTGATAAACGTAAATACCACGATGATTGCCCTCAAGAACAAATGACAAAGCTCATCAATGGAATGCCAGAACGTGTCACCTTTACGTAATGGAAGGGGGAAAACAACACGATTCGTAATATTATGATTCAATAAATCTGCTATTATTTATTCACTTTTATTATCAAATCAAAACTATGGAAAAACAGAAGGTATCTATTTACTTTATAAACTCTTTGTGTGTGTGTGTATATATATATATATATATATATTATATATATATATATGATACACACAGACCGTGCATGGAACAAGGAACTCTTCTGAGATAATTAAATCCACTATAGTCCGAATAAGTAATGGTAAATTTAATTATCTCAGAAGAGTTCCTTGTTCCATGCACGGTCTGTGTGTATCATAAAAAACTCAGGGGACCATTCTGAGTTCATTTCCATATACATATATATATATATATATATATATATATACAGTGGTGTAGTGTGTGGGAACGCGTGGGAACGGCGTTCCCTTACTTTTTTTGGTAGACGGAACGGCGTTCCCTCACTATTTCAAATAAATCCGAACTTACAAATCTCTAACGTCATGAAATTTTAATTCCCACCCCTAGAAGAAATATGAGAAAGAATCATTAACTGCTTCATTTCTTTTAGCTTCGACTGAGGCAATGCTAGCCTATAAAGATCTGGTGAAACAGTCACCACGGCGTACCAGTTGTTAACTTTTTTTTAGTTAATCATTCCAGTTGTTAGCTATTTTTATTGATCGTACTGGATGTCGTATATCTAATGACACTGGAAATACTGCATCTTCAACCTTGGAATATATCCTAATATCCAATGCATATGACCTCAAAATATCCCTGAAATTGGTCAGATTTAAAAGATTTCCCGGGGGCTTACAGTGCCCCCGGACCCCCAGCTGTATGGGCTCGCCGCGCTGCGCTCGCCATTGTCCCCCCCGCATCTGAGTAACACTTTCAAAATGCGTTCCCTCACTTCTTTATTTAGCACTACACCACTGTATATATATATATATATATATATATATATATATATATATATGTGTGTTGTGTGTGTGTGGGTTTGTGTATATTTCATATATATATATATATATATATATATACCGTATATATACTGTATATATAATTAAAATTCCCAAATTAAGAATAAAAGATAAAAAATTTAAAAATTATCAAATGGAGAGCGCTTATAACCCTTAAAAAGAAGGATAACTTAATTGTTACCGAATCTGATAAGGACAGCAAGAACGTTTTACTTGATAAGGTTGACTACTTGAGGAAGGCTTATAATCTTCTTGAAGATGAAACCACTTAGGAAACACTGTATTCTAACCCCTTAACTAACTCGCAGCGTAATTTCAATAAAAAACTCAAAATACTACTTAAAGATTACCCTGACTTAGTTAAACGGCATATTTGCCATATTTTTATGGTCTCCCAAAGATTCATAAGCCTAACATTCCGCTAAGGCCCATTATATCTAATGTTAATAGTCCCCATACTGTACAATCTAACTAAATGGCTTTCCCATTGTATTATCTCCATTTATAGGAAGTATTTCTGAATCTCATATGAAGAATTCTTCGGATTTTCTTTAGCATAATTTCTAATACAGACTCGCTAAATAAACGTCTAATTAGCTTCGATGCGGTTTTCTTATTTATACCAAAGTTCCCGTAGATACCACCCTTGAACTTTTTAATGAATATCTGTCTGAAATGGGTATTGATACGTGCGTACCTAACTCGCTTTTCATTGATTTAATAAAAATGTCTATCACATTCATATTTTTCATTTGATGATTCCTTTTCTAGCAGAAGTGGGGGGGGAGGGGCCTCAGTATGGGTTCTCCTCTCTCTGCCACTCTGAGCAATTTATTTATGGAACCTTTTGAGCGGAAGTAGCTTCCTGGTATAATTGATTACTGAGTTAAATGGTATCACTGTGTTGATGATGTATTTGTTATCTTTCCTAAGAGTTTAGAACTTTAAGTCCTCTTCTCTCGATAAGAAAAAAATTGATTGACGCTTTACCGTCTATTACATTTGCGCTTGAAGAAGAAACTTCACAAATATTTGATATTTCAGTTATACGCTCAACTCAAGATAACCCTTTATTTAATATTTTTAAAAAAATATACACATTCGAGTAGGTACGTACATTGGTTTTCTTCTTACTCTGTCTCCACAAAGAGGAATATCTTAATCGGCTTGTTTCTCCCGTGCCTTTAGGATTTGTCGTCCAGGATTTTTGCCCAATGAGATTTTAAATTTATCAAGGATGTTTTCGCCGAATTGGGTTATCCCCTTGACTTTGTAAACAGGGATTTTAAACTTACTAAGAAAAGACTTTACAGTAATGTTCCGCAAATATCTCGGGAACAAAAATGTACTTTAGTTCTATCTATTGAATGTATTTTGACGAGACAGACACTAATAAACCGTACTATTAGAAATTTCTTTCGTAATAACAAGCCTAAGTTTGCCTCTGATAATGGCGGAGTTTATAAAACTTCATGTGGAAACTGTTACAAACTTTACATTGGCGAAACTAATAATTTTGCTGACAGAATTTATAAACATAAATACGGTCTTAGAACCGGCGACCCTAATTCGGCCTTAATCAGCATAGAACTGTGTCAGATCATTTTATTGACGCTAATAATTCGGCCCTTCATCGAGCATAAGAGATAAAAATAGGAAGAAATTGATCGAATTCTTTTTAACTGAAAATGTTGATAATTTTAACAATGATAGAGTTAGTTTTTTAAATCGACCCATTTTTAAATCAAATTTTTAACCCGAGACTCTCTTTTTAACTCTTTCCTGCACCACCTCGAAAAGCTTCGTAAGTTTTAAAGGTTTTATTTTATTTTTTTTATTTCAGATTTTTAGTTTGTATATTTTGTTGGGATTGCAAAATTGGGGATTTATTAATAAAGTAAAATATAGTAAAATTTTTAACATAAATAAAAAACATAGGTATGATATAAGGTCAAATAGGGCTAAGATAAATCCTAGAAAGGGCTACGTGGTTGCGCGCATGAAACCATACGAACAGGTTTCCACACGTTCGTACGTGTAAATTGTACAAACATTGTTTAACCAATAAGGAATAGGAGTGGCAGTCACGTGATGCCCCACCTCCGGTTTTGTCCAATCCTGTATTCATAAACAGAGTAGTATTAAGATAGTACTTCAGATAAATATCAAAACAACTTAATTTTCTCATATAGATAAAGTAAGTTAATTAAATAATATAAAACAGTTCGGAATTCGTGAAACTCTTTATATAATGTACTTAAAATTATTTTTAAGTTCCAGGATCAGACAGAAAAGGAACGTAAAATTATTTTCCGAATGCAAAATGAAAATCCAAGACGAGAACGGAAAAAGAGACCGCAGAACAGAGAGAGAATGATTCAGGCAGTGGAGAAGAGCTTGTCATAGAGAGCGGGGTCGTACACAGTCCATCAGAAGATCGCCTTTTTTCCTCCCATGCTATTTTCATTTGAATATTTCCATTCGTACCCATGTGAAATGGGGCCTACTTTTAAGATGAATTTGAGACAGAAAAATAAATTAATTCCAATTCTCCCCTAGGGGCTTTGTAGTGGAAACTTTCCTTTCTGGCCTTAGACCTATTCTTGTCCCAACCTAGGCCTTTATTCTCGTCACGCGCGAGGATTATCCCGTTTCTTTAAACCTACTTGATTTCCAATCAAAGTTTATCGTTATTTATTAATTGTATAACGTAAGTATAATTTAATTTAACCTGTGAGAATCATAATATTAAAAGTATTAAAGCTTAATAGTGTTTTATAACAACAGTTAAAGTAAAATTTGGAAATTAGGACGATAAACAATGTTAGCTTACTTAGGTAAGTTGAAGCTTGAGCGTAAAACGACACAAAGAAAACTAAATAAATGACTATGCTATGCTACCTTTCTAATTGTCGTGCATTATTATGTCAACAACCCACCCACGAATGGATCAATGGAAAGATCACCCACCAGCGACCGACCAACAGGGGTCACCGGGAAGAGACGTCACCCCGGGAGAGAAACCTCCAACTCTACAATTTCAGTATGGCCATTGTACGGTTAACATTTTATATATATATATATATATATATATATATATATATATATATATATATATATACAGCGTGTCCCAAAGAAATGTATACCCACTTTGTTCGATAATACCAGCTATGAGGATAATAAATATATTACTTTTTATATGTTTTTTAATAAAGAATTTTCTCCTGAATCTAAATATGTAATTATTTTTATTAAAAATTGAAGAACAAAAAAGTTACAGATGTTTAAATTATAATTATTATTTTCGAGACTTCATGTGCGATATTTTCTAATATTTTAACCGACTGTTTTGAGATACTTATGTTTAGTGTTGATATTGAAGCATAAATGTTGTAATTATTAGTTAATTCAAAAAATTTACAAATTCCATGGTTAAATGACACTTTATCTAAGATGTTCGACGTCTTCCAGAACGTTGTTTTTGTAAGTTTTGCACAGTGCCGTCGGTTTCAAACTTATCTCGTATACGTGCAAAAATATTAGAAAATATCGCACATGAAGTCTCGAAAATAATAATTATAATTTAAACATCTGTAACGTTTTTGTTTTTCAATTTTTAATAAAAATAATTACATATTTAGATTCAGGAGAAAATTCTTTATTAAAAAACATATAAAAAGTAATATATTTATTATCCTCATAGCTGGTATTATCGAACAAAGTGGGTATACATTTCTTTGGGACACGCTGTATATATCAAACTGATTAGTCCACAAAGTGACAATTCATTTCATTTAAGCAAAGAACAAAATGTAAACAGTTTAAGTTAATTCAAATTTAACTTACGATGTAACCACAACACGCAAACAATAGCAATTTAACTCAGAAGAGAAACAGAATACAATTCTTCTACTCACTTTCGGCTTCTTTTCAACTCATATTCAGGAAACAAGAGAGATAAAGAGAGATAGATTTAAAAAGATAAGAGGAAGCCCCAAAGACCTTTCGGTCCACTCGAGGAGGTTCATGTTATTAAACTGTTTATTTTTAACTATTGTAGCAGTAGTAGGAAACTGGAGAGAAAGTATAAGGTTCTTTCCCCACCCTCCGCTCTCTCTCCGCCAGAGGCGGGTACTGGAAAAATTGAAAAAATACAGTGACCCTGTAAAAGTAGCCAAGGAAACTTTACAAGAAAGAGGAAAATATATAAGCTAGCTCTACAATTACGTCATGCACACATAGAGATCGTACACTCGATAGCAGCGCTGTATAAACTAACCAATACTGCACTTGTGCCAATCAAACATGAACCACTTGGTATCGTCACAAAAACCTCGAACATATGGAAATAAGAATGAAAAACAAAAATAAGATTTTCCACACCATGCTCTTACCCGTCACGTGCACCCAGCCAACCAAGAGAAAAAAATTGTGTCGGCACAAATGCAACTCTACCTCACCTAATCCATGCCATGCTTTTTTTTTTATGAAATTGTGTTTCTGACAAGGCAGGCAAATGTGTGAGCGTGTTTCCTGTATTTGGATGTCTGTCCTGTGTGTGTGTGTGTGTGTGTGTGTCTGCCAACTCTGAATATCAACGACTTACAACTTGAGATAGAGAGAGAAAGAGAGAGTTACAGAGTTACAGGCTAACAAAAACCCTAAGATCCACTCTAGGTTAGCCCAAGAAGGAGGTAGAAAAGTTAGAAATAGCAATGAAAACAAAAGAATACTGAAAACTAATATCATGCTTACACTCATAGGCGTGTAAAGCTTTCACACAGGAATACAGTAGTAGTAATAGTAAAGTATAGAACAGACAAGGCTCTCTCCCTCCTTCACCAGCCATCGCTGACAGAAAATAATGTCGAAAGATGATTTATAGGAAAGTAAGAAAAGTATAATGAAGAGAATAGATTCAGAGTTCATTCACACCACACTTACTTCGTGTAGGCCTATTCAGTTACGCATTAGATCAAAGCGGAAAATATAGGATAGCATGAATACTAAACCACACCAAGAGAGAGAGAGAGAGAGAGAGAGAGAGAGAGAGAGAGAGAGAGAGAATGTACAATTAAGATTATTCGACTTATCAGAAGCTCATCCCCTCAGCTGATAATCCTTTATAATGTTGGGATCAGAAGGGGAATGTTATCATAAAATGGAGACATTCCAAGACAAAGATAAAGAGGGTTGACAAAAATAGACACCTTCGGTTTTTCCACAGTTTCTGAGTTGATAAAAAAAGTAAATGAATAATGACAGATTTATTGAATGAATATATTTAGAATCGTGTTACTTTCCCCTTTCCATTAAGTAAACCTGACACGTTCTGGCATTGCACTGATTAAGCTTTGCCATTTTCTCCTGAGAACAATTATATATATATATATTATATATATATATATATATATATATATATATTATATATATATATATTCACGATATTAATTCAGGTACACTTCCAGAAAAAAGTTCTCCGAATGCGAAATCTATGGAAAATATACTGAAACTTTAAAGATAAATGAAACTAACTTAGAATTAGTCAGAAAACAGCCTTATATTAAACCCTCACTTTTAATGGTTGCCATTTAAAATATGTTGTTCCTCCTACAGACGTCTTCCTACCAAAGAGTAAAACGCATTTTCCCTTATCATCCCTACTCCTACAATGCTTCAATGATCAAGTGGGCGGAATAACATATTACACCTATTGCAAATGTTTATGAATTGTTTCGGCATAATTAAGACGAAAATAGGCTTTACCCTTCAAAACAGATACATCTATTGTTTGCCTGCGTATTTCCTTTTATTACAGACAAAGAATATAATTATGTAGCTATGATTTTATTTCTAATCTCCCAACCCATTTATTCCCAACTCCACAAATTACGAGTACAATAGAATTCTGAAGGGAAATCAACGCACTTAATATCTAAGCTACTTACTGGGAGAGTTACATAAATATTCTTTACATCAAAACATTCATCATATCATCAACTAGCATTATTATGCTTTTCATTTTAAGACATCAAACTTAACAGAATACAGCTTTAGCGACATGGGTCATTCAAAAACCACGTGGTCCTTATAGGGGGGGAGTTCCTTATTTGACCACCAAGGGCCACTGGGGGAGGGGGGCTTGACATTTAACCACGTAGCCAATACTAAGTATTAAAATATTGTTTATAATATTGTTTATCATATTATGCTCCAATTAATATGTATGCATCTAATATGTTAGTATGTATCCACTATGTATGCTCCAATAAATAATTTTTTGAACATTCAAAATTACATTTTTTAGTCAAGATATTTTCAATTAAAGAAACAAACATTATTTTCAATTAAAGACACAAACAATTAACACAGTTTATTTAGAAGATATACCTTTTAATTGCTCATTTACTCCTATGGAAGTGATCAGTCTTTCCTTGTGAACAGACGTGTTTTATCGAGTGTCCAGTGTTACCAATTAACTAAGTGGTTTTCGTTGAAGTGTCCTTAAAAAAATAGTGTTTGGTGCATTCTTAACTAAATTACTTCGTGTTACTAATCATTCATTAATGAATATATTTAATTTATTGACTTTATTCATTACTATATTATTTGCTTAAACCAAGGCTAGTGCACGTGGCTTGCCTTGTTTGTTTTTCGAATCAGAAAACGAGGTTTCATAAGGTTGAATTTGCCTTGTTTGTTTTTCAAATATATTAGAAAACGAGGTTTAATAAGGTTCATTTTCCCTTGCTACGGGATCAAGTAGGGTGTGGTCACCCACCGTGGGAAAAAGGAAAAAAAGGAAAGAAAAAGTCAGTCGAATAGCGGACAGATAAGTTTTATTAATACTTTTTCTTTTACAGCTCTTTCGTCGGTAGCTTAATTAAGTATATATTCATTTAGTATAAATTTGTTACAAGAACCTGTTTCTGCGTTTCAAGAACATTTTGTGGGCTTGCGCAGGTGACGGCACAATAAGCACGCGGTAGACCTACGTTGTAATTTATTAATTTCCAAACGCTCGTTTTTTTTTTTTTTTTTTAATTAATTAATAGCATGGCACCCCCCGTCAAGTACTTGCAGGCGCTGTGAAGGGAAATTTGCCGCTTACGCGTTTACTTTGGCTAATAATAATGAACAGTTAGTTTGCAGGTGGTGCTCAAGCATGGAAGTGCTGAGGAACGAGTTAGAACGTGAGAGGGAAGCCAGAGTGAGGCTTGAAGAAAGGGTGATGCTCCTGACGGTAAAATTAGAATCCCTTGAGACTTCAGTTAAGACCCCTACTGCTTCAGTTTCTACTAATAATATAAATAGTACTAATAGCAGTCTCTCTTCCCCTAGTTCCCAACCCTTCGTTCAAGTGCGTAATGAAGCCCCCATTGAGAAAACCTAAGACTTGTCTACCAGTAATAACAAACAATAAGTTTTCTGTTTTAGGTTTCGAAGACGCTGATGAACCGGAAATACGACTCGTTGGCGATTCCATTATTTGAGGGCAGCTCGAGGAATTCTGTAGGAGAAACCCTCGTCGGAGGCGCCGTTACTGCTACCCTGGTGCAAGGGTGGAGGATATAACTAATAGTGTTGACCATTTTACAAACGGAACTTCTGAGGACACAACGTATGTTATTCATGTCGGTACTAATAACGTTTTAAATTCTAGATCGGAAGAGCTGCTGGCTAGGTACAGGGACTTACTAGAGCGACTAAAGGAAAAAACTAATAAGATTGTTTTAACAAGTATACTTCCTCGAATTATCCAACGTAGCGATTTCTACAGTAAGGCGACCTATATCAACAATAACCTAAAGTCTCTTTGCCAACAGGAAAGAGTGCATTTTGCGAATTTTTGGAAGTTTTTACGGCAAGAGGGACTTGTTCCTCGGAGATGGACTTCATCTTAATGACGTTGGAGCTGCGCGTTTAGGAAGACTAATCCAGGTTTTTAAAATTATGAATGGGTTCGATAACGTAGACACAGATAGCCTTTTCGAAATATCTCAATATAATAGGACTAGAAATAACGGGTGTAAGTTGACAAGTAGAAGGTTCGAGACAGCAGTTGCCAAAAACGTTTTTACGCGTAGAATAGTAAATAGCTGGAATAGTTTGCCGGTAGAAGTAATTAGTAGCACGTCTATAAACATGTTTAAAAATCGATTAGATGCATATGTTGATAGACTGGGTATAATTTAAGGTAGTAAAATTAAGGCCTTATGGTTCGGAACCCACTTAACTTGTAGGTCCTCTCCGCCACCACAGAGGACATGTACAATACACAATTACGAACACAGTTAGGTAGACCAGCCATGAATGGATCCTAGGGTCTTTGTTGGTCTGAAACATTATAACATTACCTCTCAATAATATAAGAAATCTAATATGGCACCTTACATTTTACATAAGATTAAGAAGGGGTGGGGTTGACATCAGAAGACCACGTGGTTCTGGAGGAGGGTTTAAGTTATTGGCCACAAATGACCACAAGGTGGGGAGACGGGTTTGAAAACCATCCGAAAAAGAACCACGTGGTTTTTGAATGATCCCACAGGTAGCAACAACGTTTCTGCAGAAAAAAAAAGATTTTCTTCTTTAGCGAAGCTCTTGTAAAGATATTAAGATAGTAAAGTTTACACGCAAGCTTAAGCTATAACAGAATAATCTATCTATAAATAAAAAAAACTTTGCGCGGTTTTGAGCGGAGTTGAGCGGTGTAACAAATATCTCTTTCGCTCAGTCGCCTGTTATGATTGGATGACTCGCGTAAAGTGGGTGGAGCTAATGTCTCTCGCCCAGTCGCCCGTTAGGGTCGGATCTATCAAGATGAGCGGCGTTAAAGATCACAAAAAGAAAATTTTAAGCGAGTTAGAGTTTAGCATTTACAATTAGCTCACGAATCATTTAAATTTTAAATGCAGTTTCACAGATTTTACTTGAAACTCAGGAAACAGTTAAATTTTAAATACAACTTGTCACTTCTTTTTTTTTTTTACCTAGTACGGCCTCCGCTGCGTAGTTAAAAATTTTGATGGCTATATTATTTTCTAAATTTATTGACCAACTTGATTTTCTTCATTCCACGAAAGTGTATGAAACTCTGTAGAAGCGTGTTGGGGATTTGGTTTACTTGTAGACTTTAATGATAGGGAAGGTCACCAATCCACGCTTCTATATAAAAAAAAAAATTTCTAACAGGCAGAAAAGCGAGCAGATTAAGGAATTCACGAAAGAAAGCAATCATCAAAATTTTTTAGCTTCACATCCCAAGACCAATGGTCAAAATCTTGAAATTTAAGTGCTTCGTGTTTTAGCATATAAATTTCTTTGGGGGATACCCAATCTGAAAAAAAAAAAGGTTACTAAACACACTCCAGGGATCCCAGAAGGTGTTGTCACCAAGTTTCATGAAAATCGGTCCAGCCGTTTGGACCTGCAAAGGAGACAGACAGACGGACATGCGGTGAATTATGGTATTATGATGCTGATGCATGTTACAGTAGCATAAAGAAACAAAATTTGTCCCCATATACTGTAAAAACTTCTCAACAAAGTCATATATTTACCTCAAGAAATTTTACATACATGTATATATACGTTCCCCTTCTTTCGTCAGTGAGGAGTGTAGTAAACATAAAGTTTTAAAAAGTTTCTTTAAAGTACAAAATATTTCAATATCAATTTCCATTCAATTTTAAAGAATATTTAAAGAATATCTCATCCTTTCGTATACCATTTTTAATATGGTTATGGATTAAGCCTTGTAAGCTTTTCTTTGCTAATCAGTTTAACTCAATCCATAATGTAATATGGAAAGGCATAATGAAATAGGCACATGAAAGGCATAATGAAATAGGCCCTATAGAAAGTAAAATTTATAAAGTAATGAAAATATCAACGAAACTCCAAAAGGTAATGTTTGCAGTAATGTTTGAGTTTACATGATTCAATTTAGTATAAAAGACTGAAGCGTAAACTTGATTGTCGTGATTAAGTTTAAATACGAGATGGAGTTATCATGGAAGAGTAAGATACTCTCCAATTTAGGTGAAGCGACTTGAGGACCGTGTAATAAAATATATAATACGATAACGTATATATATCATGAGTTACAGTTTATGTAATGTGCAATACACAGTATTTAACTACCTTTTTCGGGGGCGTTTTATAGGTAGGGTTATATAATGTCATTCATGCCATTTCTGTGTAACCCATATCAAATACTTGCAAACGCACACACACACATATATGCTATACACCGTCAGAAGAATTTATGACGGTAATTAATTTTGAAATGATTTGTATCAAACTTATGTTAAAACACGGAATCATTAATTTCAAATCAATTTTGATTGAAATAGCTGTATAGAGCTTTAAAATTATTAAATTTAAATATATTTTAATTTTACAAATGTATAATTACATATACTTTTAAAAAATTTTATTCATCATTGTAAAATTTAATAATGCTAATAGCTGCGATCACTACTCTTTTAGATAATAAAAGTATTGGTATCTCCGTAAAATTTTCAGTTGTGAAATTAGGAATGAGGGGGGGGAGGAGTGAGATGAGGGGGGGGGGGGGGGGGGGGAATCAGAAAACAAAACATGGTTTGTGATTTATCTTTGGTTTTTAATAAAGGGAAAAATACAAACATATTTACTGACTCTGGAAACACAAGAGATATTTGCAATTTAATTATACTGAAACGATAAATAAAATACTCGTTTATATTATTCTCCCTTTATCGTGTATCGGTAAGAATGGGAGAATGAGGGGGGGGGGGGGGCGTTGGTAAAAAGGAAAATATTTTTTTACTTTTTATGAAAAGGGACGTCTCTAAGAGGAATAGTTTATTTACAAATTATTTTAACGATTTTGAAATTTTCAGTTCAGAAAATTGATCATTCGGCGAACTTTTTTGCCGGCAAGTGCACTATCATATTTCTCATCAAGTCTTTTGTAATAGTCCAGTAGAGTTACATTACATGAGCAAAATCTGCATTCAAAATATTATTATCCGTTTGAACGCGATTCTCGGGCCACTTAATTTTGTTTTTTCAACGTCTTCATGTTTTGCCAGTTATTATCTTCACAACCAATAACAACAAGGGGAGAGAGAGGGGGGAAAGGGAAGTCACCCCCCCCCTTTATAGTGCCTAAGACAATCTGCCGATTCTTCATTTAATAAGTTTTTGGCATAAACCAATGTCAGCATTATTCTAACTGTTAAAATATATAGTTTTCTCATACTATTCTTACACACACACAATGTATACATACAGCATATACTCTGTGTGTGTGTGTGTGTGTGTGTGTGTGTGTGTGCACTATAACTACTCAACAAGACCTTCGGCCTGGTACAAGGCATAGAAAATTAATATACTGTAAACATGCCATGATCAAACTCCTCATATATTTATTGACAAAAATCGCACAACAAACAAGCATATAAAATTACATCTATAATAAAAGTCAATATTAATTACAGTTATATATATATATATATATATATATGCTGCAAACCCACAAGGAAAAAAAAAAAGAAAAAACGATTCCAAGGCCTTTCGTGTATTCAGAGCTACACCTCGTCAGGGAATATATATATATATATAATATATATATATATATATATATATATATTATATCGCTACAATGATATCATTTATAAGAGGCAATTACTTCAGTTCCTGTTTCTCCAAATGGGTAAAAGTTAAGGAAAGAATTTAACAATATCTACAGTAAAACTCTCTCTCTCTCATATAATACTAATATTATATATATATATATATATATATATATATATATATATATATATATTATATATATAAACACACACAAAGAACCTGACAATTAAAATCTATAAGTTACGACGTTGCCCACCATTTACGTCAGTGTGGAATGCGGTTCGAGATGGGTAGGTCACACTTCCACGGAGCCTCTCGACCACCACATCCCTCCGAGGCAAGGATAAAGTAATGAATAACTTCAACGGAATATAATAAAACCATTTTCACAAATTCATTTTTACAAATTTTGTAATTGTGAATAGGATTATTGCGACATTTACTCGGATTTACAAAGTTGCAAAATGAAGGTATAATGTAATGTAAATATTATTTATTTATTTGTAAATAAAAATAGAATGTATTGTAAATATTATTATTAATTTATATGTGAATAAAAGTATATTGTAAACCAGTACGCCATGATGGAACAGTAAGTCGTAGGGCATAAAATAGTTCTGATTAATCAGTTAATCATTGTTTCGAATTTAATCATTAATTAATCAAAAAATATTTTTTAAAATGATGGGAAATGATTAATTTTCCTCATAATTTCAGCATCATTTACCTTAAATTTTGTAATGTATCATTTGAATTGGCACCTTTTTGCGTTAAAACGTCTAATCGCCCATGCTGATTTCTTGAACTAAAGCAAACTAAATGTTTGAGCAAAATGTTTCCTTCGGTCTTATCTCACGCAACAGAAACAATAAAGCTCTTTCTTACTCTTTTCGGAAGTATTTAATTTTAATCATTTTTAATCAGTAATCATGATTAATTAGAAAATTTCATCATCCATCATTTTTTCCTAAAATGATAATTAACCATGCCCGGGACTAAGTCGATACAAACTTGGTATCAAAATGAAACTTCTTTGTTTTTTGGCGTGAATCAGACGCAATAATCGCACCGAGAGTGAAACAGGATCAAGCGGCATGTTTTTTTATTTTTTTAAAACATGTTTCTATATTTTAATATTTAGCACAAATTGCATGAAGAATATCGACATCTATTCTATAAATAATTTGTTTTCTGCTAAATGGTTCAAGATCAATTTAAATGATGAATAATTTCACTCTCTCTCTCTCTCTTCTCTCTTTCCTCTCGCTCTATCTCTCTCTTCTCGTCTCTCTCGCTCTCTCTCTCTCTCCTCTCTCTCTCTCTCTCTCTCTCTCTCTCTCGCTCTCATATATATATATATATATATATATATATACGGTGAACCAAAAGTAGGTGGACAGTAGGTTGAATACGGTTTGTGTTATATTATATTATAACTATGGTGTTCATTATAACTATGGTGTTTGTGTTATATTATATTAATATTATAACTAAATTTATTTAAATTTTATTTTGTATTATAGTATACAAAAAATTAAATATGTATTCTCAAAATAAACGTTATCATTTACTGTCCACCTACATTTGGTTCACCCTATATATGGTTATTAACATTATTTTGCCTTCTCTCCATTCGATAAGTGTTTACAACTTTATAAACTTAATTTGTGTGGCGTATAAGTGTTTCTTTTGACCTCTTCATTCAGGTAATTGATACGTATGTCTTTTTTGCACCTGAACAAATTTCACACTAATGATTTAATGCTTTCACAGGTAAAACATCCCACACAAATGACGATTCTGTAACATTCCACAAGTGTGCAATTACGTGCTAAAATTTATATATATATATATATATATATATATATTATATATATATATATATATATACATACACAGTGTATATATATATATATATATATATATATATATATATAATATATATATATATATATATTATATCTTTCTACAATAACTTGATTGAAGGGTTTGTGCTTGGGAAAACTGTAGGTTAGTGAGGACTATGAGGACAAGAAGGTGGTGCATGTTTATTAATCAGACGTTTCTGAAATTCAATTTCCATCATCAGTGCTAAGAAATAAAAATAAAAAATAAAAGTGAACAAACATAGTAAAAAAAATTTACTTTTATTTCTTAGCACTGATGATGGAAATTGAATTTCCGAAACGTCTGATTAATAAACATGTACCACCTTCTCGTCCTCTTATTCCTCACTATATATATATAATATATATATATATAGATATATTATATATGTGTGTGGTGTATATATATATATATATATATAGATATATATATATATGTGTGTGTGTGTATATATATATATATATATATATGTGTGTGTGTGTGTGTGTGTGTGTGTGTGTGTGTGTTACAGTAAGATTGTGAGACTAGTGGTTTCATAAAATTCCTAAATTTTCAGTAATTTTGCGTAATTACCGTTTCACTCAAGGCCTCCAGAAAATTACTGGTTAGGTTTTACCTAATCTAACTTAAATTTCGTGCAATTTCTAAGTATTTCAGTAACTTCCTGAAGTCCCTGAATGAAACAGTAATTACGCGAAATTAGTGAAAATTTTAGGGATTTCATGAAATCACTAATTTCACAATCTTACTGTAACATATATAAAAGGACATAACCTCGTAATTTTCACGAAACACTTCTGGACCCTAAAGCGTTGTTTCCCTCGGCTGACGAAATGTCGCGAGTTTGTTTTTAACTTTTATTTTCTCGTAGCCAAATGGTCAACGCTCGCGTCTCCGAGTCAGAGGGTCCAGGTTCGACTCCTGGTGGAGGATAAATTTATTAAGTGCTTATTGAATGAATCTATAAAAGGAAGATTGTGGGACACACACTAAGTTATAGGAACTAAATTAGGGAGTATAATGACTTTTGTTATGAATTGTGGGTAGGTTACCTACAGGGTGAAGATAAATTTTGTTTTACTTCGTAAGTTTGTTTTCGCTTCATAATGTTCGTGATATCCCTTATCAAAAGATCTCTCTTGTCCGCATTCAAATACAATAATACTACGTGAGTTTTCCTTTACATATGAAGGAAAATGAACCGATCCATTTAGTTACGGGGACAAATGCTAACAAAGAACATCTCTTTTACGAGAACCAAATTCTATGTAGGCCTACATCTTTTTCTTAATTCCGATTAAGATCAGTTATTGATAATCCTAAATTCCACTCATTTTCTCCTCGTGTTTTTCGTGGAATCCAATTTGAGGTTTCAGGAAAGTCAATTCAGTTAAGAGTATATTTGTGACTGACACTATCATCTGATGGTCCCTTCCCGGTTATCTCCAAGCAATAAGCGTTTTTTATTTTAATGATGTCACGATGACTCCGCCCACAATTCTGTACGTAACCACCCGCAGCGCTGTTGAACACTTGATGACGCAATGAGTGACATCACGAAATGTAAATTCAAATTATTTTTCCTGCTTCAAGTGATTGATGGATAACATTGTTTACAATATTCACAGGAGCCCTCCTCTACATGGCTCGGTTTCCAAGCATTTGTTACTTACCGTATATTTGTTTATTAAACCTATACACGCGTGTATACTTACATTATGTATGCCAAAATAACGTATTCAGAAGTACACCTCGTCATTCCCTGACGACGTGTACTCTGAATACGCGAAAGGCCTTGGAATAATTTTTCTTTTTCCTTGTGGGTTTGTATCACATATATATATATATATATATATATATATATATATATATATATATAGTAGAATAGAACGGATTGTCGTCGCTAAATTTAATGGCCAATGTAAACATTATTGAATAGGGAAAACAAAACGAAAACGTCTAAAATAACTAACAACTAAAACTGTTTCAATAATAATAATCAGTGAGAGGAGTGCCAAAAACTGGCACAGCGCTCAGGCCAACTAATGCGACGCATTGTTCTAACTCCTCTATTATTAATTATTATTATTATTATTATTACAACCATCATCGGGATTCGAACCTCCGACCCGTGTCTCACTTCTCTCACAGATAAACTGTTACCCACTGATAAGGACATTGACCTAAAACTGTTTAATGACGATATTAGCGAACACTAGAAAACAATTTAACCTGAAAAAAAATTATATTTTTGTAAACACACAAAATTTCTTTTTAATTTTGTTTTTCATCTTTCCGATCAATTAACTGTCATTAATAAGACTTCACTGAAAAAAAAAATTAATTATATAATTTATATATAATTTAATAATTATATAATTTGTGTACTATCAAAATGGAATATCTAATTGAATAAATGAGTTTTGTATAAACTTCTCTTACGTTTAATGTGTGTGTGTGTGTGTGTGTGTGTGTGTGTGTGTGTGTGTTGTCTGACAATTTGTTTAAGTCATAAAACATATTTCGAAGTCTCTTTCTCTATGCAACGCTGATAACAAAATGTAGTTCTAAAATATTTCCAATATACATATATATATATATATATATATATATATATATATATATATATATATATATATATATATATATAATGCATTGTAAAATTCCAAAAGCAAACTTGTTAGAATTTTCATACTGTTTGTAGATTTACAGACTTCACTCATCCTTCCATTAAGGTTAATCTTTTGTTTATTCATTGTTACTTCTGTGTGTGTGTGTGTGTGTGTGTGTGTGTGGTGTGTGTGTGCTCCTATATGATAAGTCTTTTGTTCATTCTCCCCTCTTACAGAGTTCATGAAAAGGCGTTTCATTATATCTAATACAATGAGGAATACATTACTCACTCAGTTACCCGTGGTTGAGGGGCGGTCCATGATCACGGACAACCCGATTTCACGGTAAATTCAATGTACCTGCCGGTGGGTGGGTGGTGCAGCCGCTGCTGCCCGCCACCACTGACTGGCCTCCCACTTCGCGCGCCACCACACACAGTATTAATTCTGCTACAGTATAATATACAATTAGTAATTCGTACTCACCACAAGACTTAAAGATATGCGAGACTACAAGCGCGGAGCGACACTGACTGAGGCGCATTGTGGTGGGCTGGCGGGAGGCGAGCCGCGGATGTAAATACCGCACCAAATCACGGTTAACTCGATGTCATGATCACGGATAAGTGCACAGCAGTCACAATTAGTAAGTGACGGTTAACTCGACTCACTGTTGTGTGAATCACGGATAATCGCGTGAGTACTGTAATGAAAAATAAAAAAAATAGTTTTAAATTAAATGTTCATGAAAAAGTATTTTAGAGGTTCGATTCTATCCAAAAACGGCCATATTTAGAACGTTTCAAATAAATACTACAACTGTAATATACAATAAGGCTACATCGTGGCCAATGTCGCAACACCGCTTCCCGTCGATTAGCAAATTTAAGCGACATTAGGCACGAGAAACAGTTGGATAGGTGGCCGTTCTCTACGGTCAGATCATTTAGCGACCCGCGGTTCCGATCCTATGCACGTAAAACTGCAGGTTCCCTCCGTCACATGACCTTTACCGTTACGAGGAAGGTTAAACAGATCAGCAAGAAATACGTTATTAAACGTTATTAACGTTTTATTGTTTTTTCTAAACTTCCATTTCTTGCTGGGAACCCCCAAAACACACACCGTAATACGCAATAATCTCGTAGGATGTCACGTGTTTAGAGCGTTGGTTAGGATTACTGTTGATGCTATAATAAATAGGTTGCAGATATAAGTAATAAAGTTATTAATTTGTCGTTAAGGGTCATCAGCTCGTTCGTACCATTAATTAAGGAGAAGATTATGTTGCTCCTTTGCACTTTAATTAATAATGACAGGTTAAGTGTTTCACAATAGTTAATAATTATTTAATATTGCAATGTTTAAATAGTACAGGAAAATACAATTGAATAATTTACGGAATTCAAATTACAATGATTGGATTGCAGGAAATAAATGTCAATGATGCAAAGAAATAAACTTCGAATAATAATGAAGGGTAATGAATTAATTACACGAGAATACGCAGAATATTTCCGAGTCGAAATGGTATGGGTCTATACTCTGAGCAAAGCTGGGCACTTGCGTTTTTTTTTGCGGTACTGCGGTACTGCGGTACTACCGCACTACCAAACCGGTACCGCATAACGCAGTACCGCAAAGGATCGCTGAAAGTACAGCCTGTACTTTCAGCGATCCTTTGCGGTACTGCGTTTGCGGTACCGGTTGGTAGTGCGGTAGTACCGCAGTACCGCAGTACCGCAAAAAAAAACGCAAGTGCCCAACTTTGACTCTGAGTGTACGTTTTTTATTTTTATGCAGGAAGGAGTGGGGGGCCAAGGGCGACCCACGCAAAAACGTTCCCCTTCCACAAAAGGAGAAGGAGAGTCGAAATCAGGGTCTCCGAGGCTCTTAAAAACAATGCCCTGTTTTTTAATTTTGAAAAGGTTGTGCAGTGGGTAAGATGCATATACTCGTATATGTAGTGATGAATAGAGAGCATGCTGGACTACTCACAGGTAGATGAGACACAAAAAAGATCAGCTAACGTTCCTGCCTAACGTTCCCATTCCCTGGAGTGCTTCCTGGTCGAGTGGTGTCTACAATCTCCTCCTTATATTATTAAGGACGTTATTAAGGACAAGCGTCGAAATATAAGTTGCAGCTTCGATTCTTAACTGTTATTTACAATTTCGTCCTTGTTAGCGTAAAACTTCTCGGTTAAAAAGGTCTTTCAATTCGATATGAAGACTGCTTTTGTTATCTGGCAAGGTGCCTCGTAAAGGTCGTAAATGCAGTAGGCCCTTACGACTTTTCAAGGAACCTGTATATGCATTGCCCTCGTGTGGTTGCTTAATTGGATGTTTTATGGCTGTGGCACAGTTCTCCATGCGACTTAGAACGAAAATTACGTTCACGGGCATAGATTTTTTTACTGCACAGGCAGGCCTCTCCATATAGTTCTTCTATTTGGTGAATTCGAAGCAAAATTAATTTTGTTCTTTTTCTAATCGCTCCTCGTTAACCTCGTTGCAGTTCGGTGCGTCGGTCTCTCTTCACACGAAGGTCAAGCTGGTTGCCCCGCCTCTATGCCTGGCTTGGTGGAGGAGCGAGTTGTTTTCTTGCGATCTCCACCGTACATAGCCAGGTACACCCGGCTCATCTGGAACCGTCCTGAGCCAGGCATCTAGCCTTCTCTTGAAGACTTCAACTTTGACCCCTGTAACGTTTCTGAGGTCCTTAGGAAGCTGGTTAAAAAGTCTTGGCCCCCTAGCAACCAAGCTTCAGTGTTGAGGAGGTCCCTTGTCCTTGTCGGGCCTTTAATTTGGGAACACTACACATTCTGCCTTTCCTATTTTCCAGCGTTGTTTGGATGGTAATTGAGTTTAGTTTGAGTATTGGTGCCAGTTTTTCGATCATTTTCCATATGTAGATTATGGTATACTTATACCTCTCTCTTCTTCTTTCCAGGGAGTACAGATTTAGTTTACGTAGTCTTTTCCAGTAGTTGAGTTCTTTGCAGCCATCAATTTTGCTGTGAAATGTCTCTGCGTTTCTTCTAGTTTATTAATTTCTTCCTTTTTATATGGGGACGTCAAAACTGAGCAGTATTCAAGTTTTGGTATGATCAGTGTTCTCAGCAGGGGAATCATTACTGTCTTGTCCCTCCTTTTGAACGTTCTTAGTACCTGTCCGCGACTCATTTTGCTTTGTTTATTGCTATCTGATTTTGTATCTCGAATTTGGCATCATCGGTCATTATTACCCCTAAGCTTTCGTCCTTCTCTGAATTTCCTGTCTATCTGGAGCATGATATGCACTCTGTTTAAGTTGCTCATTTCTACCATATCTCAAGAGCTGAAATTTCTTGGTGTTAAATGTCATATTGTTGTCTTCTGACCATGTGTATATTTTGTTTGTGTCCCTCCACTTCATTTACATCGCTGATTTTTCTGCTGCTCTTTGTATCGTCCGCAAAGGATGTTACTATACTGTTGCTGTTTACTCCACTGTCTATGTCTGTTAGCATGACAATGAACAGGAGTGGGGCCAGCACTGTACCTTGTGGTACTGAGCTGCGTACTTTTGATTCTGATGATGATACACCTTCAATTTTGACGACCTGTAGTCGTTCTCTGAGAAAGTTGTAGATCCATTTTTCCACTTCGCCTGTTATTCCCATATATTTCATTTTATGTGTCATGATCGCATTCGTTCGAAAGCTTTAGCAAAATCCGTGTATATGACATCATAGTTTTCATTTCCTTCAAGTGCATCTAGGATATTGTTATAATGCTCTATAAGTTGTGATAGGCATGATTTTCCTGATCGGAATTCGTGCTGATTTTCGTTGAATCTTTCCAGGTCTCCAAGAAGTCATAGATTTTCTCTCTGACTATTCTTTCAAATATTTTGGTGAGGTGGGACGTCAATGACACTGGTCTATAGTTCTTTGCTTGAGATCTATCCCCTCCTTTATATTGTATATAGGGACAATGTTTGCTCTTTTCAAGATGCTCGGTATTTTCCCCGTGTCAGGGATCTTCTCCATATCCAGTATAAGGGTGTAGCTATTTCATTTTTACAGTTTTTAATTAATGGTGCGTTCCATTTGTCCGGACCTGCAGCTGAATGTGATTTCATTTGTCCTATAGCTCTCGTTACATCTTCTGGGTAAAATCAAAGTCTGTTATACATTCTCCTTGCAAATTCTCTTCGAAGATTGCATCTATGTCCGGTATCGCTTTGTCATTTTTTGGGGTACTGAAGACTGATTCATACTGGGCTCTCAATGTTTCAGATATTTCTTTTAGATCGTCTGTTAGTTCATTATTTTCTTTCCTTAAGGGCCCGATAGTAGCGCGGTTTTTTTTTTTTTTCGCATAGCTGTAGAAGTATTTTGGGTTTTCCTTTATTGCTTCTACCGTCTTTTCCTCTTCCATCTCTCTATGGCCCTTTATCAGAGTTTGTATTTCCCCATCGATACTCTCCAGTTTTTCTTGTATTACTATCCTGGCATTGTTGTCTCCTCAATTTGCTAACTTCGTCGCTACTCTCTTTCTTTTGCGGAATATTCTTCTCTTTTGCCCCTCTAGCCAGTTCCTCTTTCCTTTTGGCTGTGCTTTCGGAGCATATTTTCCAAAATTCTCAACGTCTTTTCTTCCAAGGTTGTTAGCATTTCCTCAGTTGTTTTATTCTCTAAAACTGTTCTCCACTCTATTTGGGACATGTGTGATCTGATTTCTTCCCAATTTATGGTCTTGAAGTTTAAGTTAAAAGCCCCAAGTTTACTTTTCCTTCCTTATGTGTATTGTCTTTCTTTTAAAGTTATCACCATATTTGTTGATACGCGATTATATTATGGTTGAGATAATAGTTGGAGTTATTTTTATATCGGCAATCAAGTTCGTGTTATTTGTGAATACCAGATCTAGGCAGTTATTTTTCCTGGTATTTTCTGTTATCTCCTGTGTCAGCATAAACTCGTTTGTGAGAGCCATTAGCATTTTTGCTTGCTCCTGGTCCTCTTGTGATCCTTTATCTTGCTGCATAAATATATTTCTACCCACCTTTTGTTTTATAAATGGGAAATTAAAATCGCCGCAGAGTATTATATTAGGAGATGGAGAGTTTACAGACTTTATTAGGGTTCTGATATCATCAATGGCATCCGAAAATTTTTCCTCTAGAGAGTTTGGAGGTCTACAGATGACTATCAGTACCACGTTTAGTTTCTCTATTTTCACTGGAAGGGTTTCCACGAAGCTGTTGGATTTACTTATTACCGATTCTGTCATATGCCTCTCATGTATATAAATAGCACAGCCACCTTTACGTCTCGCTGTTCTATCCGCTCTTAGTAAGTTGAATCCATCGATATGCAATTCTTTCTTATCGATAGTGTTTGCAGTTCTCGCAGTTTCCTTGGCAATCTTTAAGATGTGTTTCTGTGAGGCATGCGATGTCTGCCCTTGTTTGTTCATAAAACCTTTCAGGTACGAAACTTTGTTTAGAGAATTGTTCGGTTTTATTCCTTGAATATTTGTCAGGACTATGTTTATGTTCTTTGTTTTCATTGCCCCTTGTGCATTTTAAGTTCGTTGTCCTTTGGTTTCGTATGTTTTGTAGCCTTGTGGTCCTCCGAGATGGATCCGTTCCCGCCTATCTGTTCTGGTAGCTTCTTGCCATGAAGCGGTCCGACTACAGGATTCACAGCTGTGTCAGCTGCATGTGCTGTATAAGACTTAGCAGCCGTATTGTGTCCGAGATGTTGAAAAAATTTTGTGTGCTATTTCTCACATTCCTTCTGTTATCATTTGAAGCTCGTCCTTTGTCATTTGAATTTGTCGGGAGATGATGGTAGTAGCATTTTCTCCCGTACTGGCAGGTTCCATATGTTGCGTAGGTCTTGCAAATGACCGGATGGTAGAATTTGCATTTTCCACCAAGTTTGCAGTGACCATTATTGTAGAAATAGTTGCACAAGGGAGGGTGTTCGTAAATACATTCTCCTCCCTTATATCTTCAAATTCCTTTCACATAGTATCTCTATCTACATATACTTTCTTCCCCATTTTTACTTGGGGCCTTTGTTTTTCGTGGTTTCAGTATGATTTCTTTATTGTCTACTTGTTTTTTCGTATTGCTGCTAATGCCCTTTGTTTGAGATCTTTGGATTTGGTTTTGTGCCTCTGTTTCCTCTGCTGGTGTTTCTTTTATTTCTATTATTTCTGCTTTTTCTGGGGGGTTTTCCTGTTCGTTGTTTGCAGTTTCCTCTCGTATTATCTTCGTTCCCACTATTTTTTCTCATAAACTCTTTTGCCTTTTCGTCATAGTCTCGTTCTGCTTTAAAAACCGTAAACGAGTTTATTTCGATTATGCAGCTTTTGCAGAAGAACTTGATTCCGTTCAATTGTTTAGCAGCTGTTATAAGAGATATTTCTTCGTCGCTCCATCTCAGGCATTTAAATTCGACTAAGGTCTGGCAAAGATCGCAGCGACATGCTTTTCATTCATCTTGGGTTTTTTTACAGTATCCACAAGGTTGTATGAATTGATTTGCCAGTGCCATGTTTCTAATGGTATGTAAATGATTGTGCACTAAATATTAGCTCAAAATGGCAATTCATTAGGTGAGGCACTTCATTTAACTTTAGAAATGAGGAAGGGAAAGTTTTTCCGTTATTCCGTGGGGTGGGGGATGGGGATGTGGCACGCTGTGGATTCTCACTGATTGGTGCCCTGGAGTGTACCGCGGGAGATAAGTGAGGAACATTGCCTTTAGATAGGCAGTTAAATTTCCTGAGAGAGAAAGCACTCGGAAAAACCGTTGTATTTTTCCAAGTGCTTTCTCTGAGGAAATCTAACTGCCCATCGAAAGGCAATATTTCTCAGTTATCTCCCACGGTACACTCCAGGGCACCAATCAGTGAGAATCCACAGCGTGCCCCATCCCCCACCCCACGGAATAACGGAAAAACTTTCTCTCCCTCATTTCTAAAGTCAAATCAAATACCTCACCTAATAAATTACCATTTTGAGCTAATGTTTATTTCGACATACGCCGCTATTTCACCACTTAAATAGGCATACGACTGTGTTCACTGAATATTCAAATTGGCACTACTTAAAAAGGATTAACTGCAGGAATTTTATTGTAATATCACTTTTATTCGGACTTCAAACGAAACACGTGTAACTGTCACACTGGGCAGGTCAAAGTTGTATATATATATAGAGTGAGTCAGAAATCCTGCCTCATAGGATAATATCATATACTATTTAAGTATACACAGTACGTTAATTTTGTATTTCCTTACAAACATTACGAATAGTTCATAAGTGATAGTTATAAAAGCTGTTCAAAACTGACCTCCTTGCATGTAACGCCAATGGTGTATGCAAGATCGTAAGCTTTGATACATTCGTCCAATAGTCTCAGTTCCGCCAGATAACAGAAACAAATTCAATATAAATAACAAATTCAAACTAAAAAAAACAAATATTAATATAATTTTCATAAATTTACTTAAATATATAATATTATTCTATGAGGCAGAACTTCTGACTCAGCCTCTATATATACAGTATATATATATATGGGAATGAACTCAGAATGGTTCCCTGAGGTTTTTTATGATACACACAGACCGTGCATGGAACAAGGAACTCTTCTAGGAAAATTAAATCCACTATAGTCCGAATAAGTAATGGTAAATGACAAACACTATAGTTTTTTTCTTTTTCATGATGTTAGCCCGACGTGGGCAACGGGTCACTCGCAAAGAGGTCCCAAAAATATAGCTTCCCTCACCAGCTATCTGCAAAGCAGATAGGATCCAGCTTTGGGACAGGATCTAGGGTTTAAAGCAGCCTAGCCCCGCTATACTTAGAACCTCAATATAAGCAAAAGACTCGCTGCCTTCACGTCGGATTGAATACATCAAAGAAAAAGGGGTAACTATTATATTTTTAGCCAAAAAACAAAACTTAAACCTCAACTGGCAGAATTGAGCGTCCACTTTTCAAGGCACATAACTGGACTATAGTGGGTTTAATTTTCCTAGAAGAGTTCCTTGTTCCATGCACGGTATGTGTGTATCATAAAAAACTCAGGGAACCATTCTGAGTTCATTCCCATCATGAAACGGACATGTTATGTGCCTTGAAAAGTGGACGCTCAATTCTGCCAGTTCAGGTTTAAGTTTTGGTTTTTGGCTAAAAATATAATAGTTACCCCTTTTTCTTTGATGTATTCAATCCGACGTGAAGGCAGCGAGTCTTTTACTTATATTGAGGTTCTAAGTGTAGCGGGGCTAGGCTGCTTTAAACCCTAGATCCTGTCCCAAAGCTGGATCCTATCTGCTTTGCAGATAGCTGGTGAGGGAAGCTATATTTTTGGGACCTCTTTGCGAGTGACCCGTTGCCCACGTCGGGCTAACATCATGAAAAAGAAAAAACTATAGTGTTTGTCATTTACCATTACTTATTCGGATTATAGTAGATTTAATTTTCCTAGAAGAGTTCCTTGTTTCATGCACGGTCTGTGTGTATCATATATATATATATATATATATATATATATATATATATATATATATATATATATGTTAAACACAAACCGTGCATGAACAAGGAACTCTTCTGGGAAAATTAAATCCACTATAGTCCGAATAAGTAATGGTAAATGACAAATACCATAGTTTTTCTTTTCATGATTTTAGCCCGACGTGGGCAACGGGTCTCTCGCAAAGAGATCCCATAAATATAGCTTCCCTCACCAGCTATCTGCAAAGCAGACAGGATCCAGCTTTGGGACATGGATCTAGGGTTTAAAGCAAGCCTAGATCCCTACATTCAGAACCTCTATATAAGTAAAAGACTCGTTGCATTCACGTCGTGTTGAATAAATCAAAGAAAAAGGGGGTAACTATTGTATTTTTAGCCAAAAAAACAAAACTTAAACCTCAACCGGGACATTGAGCGTCCACTTTTCAAGGCACGAAACACGTCCGTTTAGTATACACAAACTCAGAATGGTTCCCTGAGAACATTATATGTTAAACACAAACCGTGCATGGAACAAGGAACTCTTCTGGGAAAATTAAATCCACTATAGTCCGAATAAGTAATGGTAAATGACAAATACCATAGTTTTTCTTTTTCATGATTTTAGCCCGACGTGGGCAACGGGTCTCTCGGACTATAGTGGATTTAATTTTCCCAGAAGAGTTCCTTGTTCCATGCACGGTTTGTGTTTAACATATAATGTTCTCAGGGAACCATTCTGAGTTTGTGTGTATATATATATATATATATATATATATATATATATATATATATGCATCATTCATATGCTATGCATTATATCTAATAAAAAATTGTAATATTTACTTTAGTAAAAAAAGAAAAAAAAAATTCTTTCTCCCAAAATAAACATTAGTAAATATTTCACCTTCATTCTACATGCCCTCATTACCCAAATCTTGACGTACTCGAAAATTATGACCCTTTTTCTGAATCAGAGAAAATTCATCAACTGAAATATTTACGTTTGAAATGATACAAAATATAAGATATCTGACTTAGATATTGAAATTTCTTAAAGAAGACACTGCCATTCTTGAAAATTAGATTTGGCACCGTGCCACTTCTATGGGATCTAGTACTGCATATGTTTACTGCTTCTCCAAAGGTCTACGCGCAAAATTTTCCTCGTAAGCTTCGGTTCAGCTCTGTGGGTGGTATGAAATGAACTCTTCGTAAAACACGCGTCGAGTTGCATCTAAATGCGGACAAGAGATATCATTTCATAAACGACAACAAGAACATTACGAAGTGGATAAACTACTTACCCAAAACAAAATTTATCGTCACCTTATACCCACAATTCGTGACAATACTCCCCAATTTACGCCTTATACATATGTCCCACTATCTTTCTCTTGTAAGTTGTAGATTCATTCAACAAGCACTTAATAAATTTATCCCCCGCCAGCAGTCGAACCCGGGCCTTCTGACTCGAAGACGCGAGCGTTGACCATTTGGCTACGACAGAATAAGGGTTAAGAATAAACTGGCGATATTTCATCACCCGACGAAGGAAAGGAAACAACGCTTTAGAGTTCAGAAGTGTTTTGCAAAAAAAAAAAAACAACCCGCGGTTATGCCCCTTTATATATATATATATATATATATATATATATATATATGAAAATTATTTCACGAAAGTAACACGTGAAAAATATTTATTCATTATATATATATATATATACAGTATATATATATATATATATATATATATATATATATATATATTAGTGATGTAGCGGATGTCATTTTTTTCACATCCGCGGATGCGGATGAGGATGTTTGATTTCAACATCCGCGGATGCGGATGCGGATGTCTACATTTTCGTTATTTTTTAGGATATATTCGAGATTTGTTGTGTTTAACGTATATAATAAGTTATTATATAGAGAGAGCTGTAGCTATAATGTAGTATAATTGATTAATTGTACATAATTGCTGTACTTTTCTGAACATATAAAATAATATCAAGCATCTAACTAATATAGAAATCAATTAGTGAATTCGTCTGCAAATAAATTCGTTATATTTTGTTGAGTTTCAGCCACAATTAGAAACCATAATTGTGTTACCAGTATGCGGGACGTGAACCCAACTCAAATGCACCCCACCGACCTCTTTCCCCAACCTCCACCCTTATAGAAAGAGATCTTTAATTAGCTTCATAACTATTTATATTAAGTTTAAAGTTTTATTAGGCATATTTATAAATGAGTAATTAAAATAAAGTAAACTAAGATGTTCATCGTTTAATGTTCAAACTTCATTATAGGAAGGTTATGCTTAAGGAACATTAATTTTTCTGCCTTTCTGCTGCCAGTCTGTTTCTTTTTTCATCATATATTAATCCAGCACTGCTAAATAATCTCTCGCTTGGTACGTTTGTTGGAGGACAGGCTAAATGTTTCCTTGCAAGTTTACTCAAGTATGGATAGATATTCTGCGTATTTTTCCACCAACTAATAAGATTGTCACATGCAGCCAGGCGTTTTTCTTGGTGATAGCTCTCGATCATTTTTACTACATCTTTTGACATCGCGTAGGTCTCGTCATCGCTGCTTGACTCAAGAAACTGAGAGAGAGATTCTGTGATAGATTTGCTTGTTGAAGGTGTTGGTTCTGTCACTGAAACTTTTATTCTTTTGGTGGGTGGCGAAGCGACAGATTCAAGAGATTGAAGCTCTTCAACTGCTTTGCCAAGTGATGATTTAACTCGTTCTAATGTACTAGGTGAAAATAACTTAGCTTTGTAACGTGGATCTAAGTAGGTTGCAAGAGAGTAACTTCATACAAGAACAGCCTCTCGTCTTGTCGCTTGCATCACTTTGCGCACAATGAACTAGTTCTATTAATATAGTAGAATTTGATAATTTCCGCTTATTAATGACGTTTTATCTCAAACGGTCCACATCCGCACGACATCCGCAGTCCAAAGTGCGGATGCGGATGCGAGAAAATGTGCGGATGTTCCGCGGATGCGGATGCGGATGTGACCTACATCACTAATATATATATATTAACACGTGATTTGTTGAATTTCAGTGGATCGTCATTTGTGTGGGATGTTTTACCTGTGAAAGCATTAAATCATTAGTGTGAAATTTGTTCAGGTGCAAAAAGACATACATATCAATTACCTGAATGAAGAGGTCAAAGGAAACACTTATATGCCACACAAATTAAGTTTATAAAGTTGTAAACACTTATCGACTAGAGAGAAGGCAAAATAATTTTAATAACCATATATATATATACATAAAAGAGAGAGAGAGAGAGAGAGAGAGAGAGGTTGACAAAAGTAAATAGACACCTCCTGTTTTTCCATAGTTTTTGATTTGATAATAAAAGCCAATAAATAGTAACAGATTTATTGACTGAATATATTTAGAATCGTGTTGTTTTCCCCTTTCCATTATGGAAAGGGGACACACGTTCTGGCATTTCATTCATAAGTTTTGACATTTGGTCTTGAGAACACTCATCATGACATCTATTTACTCTCTCTCTCTCTCTCTCAATAATATATATATATATGATGCACACCCACAAGGAAAAATGAAAGGCGATTCCAGTCTTTCATATATTCAGCAGTACATCTCGTTAGGAATGAACGAAAACAGTCAAGATACAGAAAATATATTATCTCTGTACAGCGTAAACAAAATACAGTAAGAGGGCTTTGCAAAAATACACGATAGGCCTTGGTATCTTTTCTTTGTGGGTGTGCATCATTTATTAATTTCACTTGTTTAGTTGTGAAACGCATCCCATATATATATATATATATATATATATATATATAATATATATATATAATATATACAGGGCGTCCCAAAAAAATGTATACACACTTTAAATAATTATAAAGGCAGTGTTTATTAAAATACATTTCATTTCAAAATGTAATAGAATCTACAGACATTATTTAATTGTTTTGTCAACGCGTTTTCAAACTGACGTCCGTTCTGGTCCAGGCACTGCTGATAACGCGAAGCAATGGAATCGCAAACATCACGAAACATTTCGTTTGGTATTTGTGTGCATTCTCGTTCAATGGCTGCTCTCAATTCAACGACTGTTGCGGTTTTATAGCGTAGACTTTGTCTTTTAAGTATCCCCATAAAAAAAAGTCTAGTGGTGTGAGGTCTGGTGAACGCGGAGGGATTCTACGAAAACCCCTTCGTCCAATCCACATCCACATCGTGCAAGTACCACTCGCAATACTCCACTCTTCGGTCCGGATCATCTTCATTAATAGCATGGACTAATCTGGAATGTAACTTTTCCATTGACAGCGCTTCAAAATGCGTTGGACAGACGATTCTGAAATTCCTACCTCACGACTCGCTTGCCGCACAGATTTTCTTGGACTTTGGTGATACGTTTCCAGTACTCTTTCTTGCTTTGTGGGGCTTGTCGATGTCCGTGGTCTTCCGGAACGCTTCTTGTGGACATTCTGAACAGTTCCATCGGCTTCAAACTTATCTCTAATTCGAGTGATGGTAAGTCGCGTTGGTGGATCTGTTTGAAACTCCCTCCTAAACTGTCTTTGCACTTCAACTGCGTTTTCACACTTCGTAGCATTTTAGAATGAATTTCCTTTGTTCAAAGCTTAGTCTGACTGCCATTATTAATTCTAATGGTTTAACTTGGAAAGAAAGAAACATCAATTGAGCTATCAGCTGTTAAAGTGTGTATACATTTTTTTGGGACGCCCTGTATATATATATATATATATTATATATATATATATATATATACCTACCATATATATATATATAGGTGGTCAAGCGAAACTTTGCACGGGGCTTCTCATCGTTTCGTAACGACATAGAAAACCGGTTTAGAAGCTAATTTTACGCTTCTTCTGACTGGATGTCGACTCTGGTGCACAGTTGGGGTAAGGATATCAAGTTTCAACTCGTCCTTCTTCATACTTTACAAAAAGGGGGGTGTCGGGATGCAACTCGACAAAAAACCCTGGTTAGGGGATTGGGGACTGGTTACAGAATTTGTTTCATACAAGGATGCGTTTCCATAGTAACGTCGTATATCGTATATACCAGGTGTCCCAAAAATCAGTTTACCGAGGAAAATGTTTTCGCCTGATGATTATTCTAAACATTATGACACAATTTTTTTTTTACAGCAAAAAGCCAGCATCACTTCAGGACCTTGAAGACTACATTTGTGAAGATTTCCAGCTCTTAAGCAATGATAAGGAACTATGTAAAGCAATTTGCCGGTCAACCGTTAACAGATACAAGATGTGCATCGAACAACATGGATGACATTTTGAACAGTTATTGTAACCAGAACTATTCTCATGTTTTGTAAATGTGTTTCAGAAATTTTTGTTCTTTGTTTTCTTATGTTTTGTAAATATATTTATGAAACAAGTTTTTTCTTTGTAGTAAACTCACCTAAGGAGAACATTTTCTTCGGTAAACTGACTTTTGGGACACTCGGTATTAACTATAATGTATAAGCACTGTATTGTATATGCAATGTGTTTATGTATTAGTGGCTATAATTTGTCTGACTGTGCTATAGTTAGAGACATTCTACTTGGCTATAGTGCACTTTTTATTCACGGACCAATTTGGCTAATGGAAAAAAAAAATAGTAAATTGGAGTCCCGTCCTGTACGATAATTCCACAAAATCTTCATAAAAAATTAATGTCTTCCATTACATTTATCGTTTAAAGTAAGGGTTTACATATAAAAAAAAAAATTATTGTATGTAATTTTAATCTCACTGATGTAAATGCCTATTTCCGGGACCAGGTTACCTAGCAATTTTTTACGTTTTAGTACTATACTACGAGTACATAAGCCTATATGTAAATTAGCTACTATTTATTTCAGGTTAGGATTAACTAATATGTTACCCAATTAATATCTCTAAAGCAGGCCTACATCTGTATTATAAATGGCATAGAAAATATTTCAGATCACTGAAGATCAGGGCCCCCAGCCTTCTTTAGTTAGCTTTATAAGCCTAACTAACGAAAATATCACGACTTAACCTAAACAATCGTCAAGGGCGTACAGTTGACCTAACGATTGGTTAGGTTAGGTCGTGATATTTTCGTTAGTTAGCCTTATAAGGCTAACTAAAGAAGGCTGGGGGCCCTGATCTTCAGGTTATCCAATATTTCTACCCTGCACAGGAAACAAAGACTTCCAGCAACTTTCTATACATAGAACTATTACTTTCTATTGTCTCGAATCACTCCAAACAGACAGAAGTTGTGAAGACAATTTCGGAGCAAGTGTAGTTTACGTCCCACTGTGGTGCCTAGTGTAGTTTACGTTCCCCTACATTATCCTAGTGTAGTTTGCGTTCAACTTTGTCCGCGTATACATAATCAAATAAAACGTTTAAACTAACAAAAATATTACGACTTAACCTAACCAATCGTCAAAATATATATATATATATATATATAATATATAATATTGACGATTGGTTAGGTTAAATCGTAATATTTTCGTTAGTTTTACTGTTTTATTTGATGGATTCCTTTAAAAAATGTCTCCTAAAGATCCTAGTGTAGGTTACGTTCCCCAACTTTGACCTAGTGTAGTTTGTGTCCCCTTTTGTGTCAGGGAGACGTAAACTACACTTGCTCCACAATTTCTTCTATCTAAAGAATTTATGTATCATTAAAATAAGTTATTTTATCATCCGACAAGAAGTTTTGGATCACCTGAAGCTCAGGGCCCCCCAGCCTTCTTTAGTTAGCTTTATAAGGCTAACTAACGAAAATATCACGACCTAACCTAACCAATTGTCAAGGGCAGCGGTGTCTAATACGTTCGCCACTCACAACATGTGGCGAATAGGCTATTGCGTTGTGGCGATATTATATATATTTTTTGGTAATATTATCTTTCATATTAATAATAATGTCGTTCGTAACATGTTTTTTAATCCTTTTTATGATGTGGCTAATAAGAAAAATAGAAAACCATAAGTGTGGCTAGCATGGAATTTCTATTGGATACCGCTGGTCAAGGGCGTACAGTTGACCTAATGATTGGTTAGGTTAGGTCGTGATGTTTTCGTTAGGTAGCCTTATAAGGCTAACTAAAGAAGGCTGGGGGCCCCGATCTTCAGGTGATCCGAAGTTTTGATACCCAAACGAAGGAAAAACTTCCATAGAATGCACCTCAAAAAGAAGTTATTTCATCTAAATTAAAATCTTATTTTGAGTGTGTGTCCGAAAACTCCAAATATCTCCTAAAAACGGACGTAAGTATTCCGCTACTGATCAAATTCATGTTTTCATGTCACTCATTCATAAGAGCTTCTCAAAAAACCCTGATGGAACGCTCATTTTCACATGAATGTATAGAAAAAACAGTCATGCATTTTTTAGTAATACTCCCATTGTCTATAGAGTACCGTGTGTGTGTGTGTGTGTGTGTATATATATATATATATATATATAGAGAGAGAGAGAGAGAGAGAGAGAGAGAGAGAGAGAATGAAACCGTAAATATAGTTCAAGTGAATAAACTGAAACAAATATAGGTTTTAATCTAATCTGTTACGAAAGATGCATATCACGTGTGGCTATCAAAGGACGGTAATGGCAATTACGCGGTTTGGTCTATTTCTGCGGAAACACGGCATCAAGCTGTGAAGAGATTCGAGATGTTTAGGTTAGGTTAGCTTATATTAAGGACAGTATTATACAAGCTTATTATGTAGATTACCTTGGCTTTTTACATATTTATGTTTACTTTCGTTATATATATATATATATATATATATACACAAACTCAGAATGGTTCCCTGAGAACATTATATGTTAAACACAGACCGTGCATGGAACAAGGAACTCTTCTGGGAAAATTAAATCCACTATAGTCCGAATAAGTAATGGTAAATGACAAATACCATAGTTTTTCTTTTTCAGATTTTAGCCCGACGTGGGCAACGGGTCTCGCAAAGAGATCCCATAAATATAGCTTCCCTCACCAGCTATCTGCAAAGCAGACAGGATCCAGCTTTGGGACTATAGTGGATTTAATTTCCCAGAAGAGTTCCTTGTTCCATGCACGGTCTGTGTTTAACATATATATATATATATATATATATATATATATATATATATATATATATATATATATACAGGGTGATTACAAAAGAAATATACAATTTCAAAATTTATTGTGATCAAACTATTTCTGATACAGAAATAACAATAATAATTGTCAATGGAAACATTAACTAACAAAGTTTTTTTTTTCACTTTACAGGTGATCAATTACAGCTTTACAGCTGATCTGGATGATCTGAAAGCCGGATTCGTCAAGCTATAGCTCTTATTCACATCTGTAAACTAAAAAACTTTCCAAATTTCAGGACATTATTATTATTATATTATTATTATTATTATCAGAAATAGTTTGATCACAATAAATTTTTAAATTATATACTTAATTTGTAATCACCCTGTGTATATATATAAACCCCCACTTCCGATTCTTCATGGGATGGGCACTACTCCTGAATTCAGGACCGAAGTCACTCAGAGCAGTTATACACACAGGGATATAATATATAGGGATCACCACGGAAAACGACGTACTAATCCGACCTCAGGGATCCAGTGTTATCTTTCACGACTATGTTTCGGGTAAAGGCTACTACTTGTAGCAGTACGTCAAGTGAAACCAACATCTCTATTTACTCATCTCACAAACCGCTTCCATTCTTCTCTGTTTCTCACATCGGTGCAGAGGAAGAAAGTCGACTCGCACAAGGTCGAGGTGAATAACGTCGACTCGCATAAAGTTGGCACCCAAAAGTTCTCAAAGGTCAAAGAACCATCAAAGATGTTTAATTTCTTCCACAATCTCCAAATTTTCTCCATTCACCATAATATATCATAACATGTTGACTCCTCTTTTCTCTTAATTTATTATGATTCACTCAGAAGCACATCATCAGCATACATTACATAGAACAGCCACTACTCATTCTCTTCCAAATTCAGATATACCCCTAAACATTCTTTCTTTCATCTCACGCATTAATAGCCGATATAATCACCAAACGCTATGGAAGACCAGCATTGCACATGTATAGAAGACTTGAAAAACTGTTCCTCACTTGCTGCAGAAACCAGGGTTTGGCATTTTATTGTTTTAGCCCTGAAGATGGAATTAGTGCATTCAGAAACGTTGGTACTATTAAACCTTGAAGGATGTTTATTTTTTCTCTGGTGTTCCTGTTTATTATTAAACTGCGTTTTCCACGCCATCAATCAATAGCCTATATATTATATATATATATATATATATATATATATATATATATATATTAAACAGCCATGGCGACATTACACAGTCCTGTCGTACTCCATCATTAATACTAAACGAGTCCCTGAACTCATCCTTAACTCTTACACAAGCATTATTACCAACACAGAATCTTTTCACCACATTTAAAAGAATTTACCAACGACACCAGACGAGTACGTACAAGTACATTCTACGCACTTGCCACAAGGCACATTATTTACCTTCAAACACGTTTTCTCCAAATCCATATAAATATTTTTCTTATTTACTTTCTCAGTCAGCTGTTACTGCACACACACACACACACACACACACACACACACACACACACGCGCAGCGCGCGCGCGCGCGCGAGTAAACAAGATTGAAACAAAAAATAAAAATTCTAAAATAAATATTTTTTAATGATAAGAAACTTGTAAGTAATTAATTTTTTACATCTAAACCCGATGAATAAATAGATAAGTTAATAATTGCAAAAATCTTTTAGTTAATTTCTGTAAAAGGAAATTCTATACGGACAAGCCACACAAATTTCAGCTATTGGTAATATGATGAACCCATCACCAAATTTAAACATCTTGCAATTGTTCTTCAAGATAACCGAGAGGTTGGTGATCACATAAAAATATAACCTAGAGGTTGGTGATCACAAAAATATAACACAGAGGTTGGTGATCACATGAAAATATAACATAGGGGTTGTGATCACAAAAATATAACAGAGGTTGTGATCACATAAAAATATAACCTAGAGATTGATCACTAAAATATAACAGAGGTTGTGATCACATAAATATATAACGTAGAGGTTGGGGATCACATAAAAATATAACAAAGAGGTTGTGATCACATATTAATATAACCTAGAGATTGGTGATCACAAAAATATAACAGAGGTTGTGATCACATAAATATATAACGTAGAGGTTGGTGATCACAAAAATATAGCCTAGAGGTTGGTGCTCACATAAAAATATAACTTAGAGATTGGTGATCACAAAAGTATAACCTAGAGTTTGTTGATCACAAAAATATAATCTAGAGGTTGGTGATCACATAAATAATTAGGCATTCTAATGATTCCCCCAAAGCAGGGGGATAATTTATTCCCTAAAGAAGGTACAATATGCATACACTTTTGTCCTGAAATCAGTACTGCCAATGCCTTTGCTTCTCCTTATGGATTCTTGACTATTCAGGTCCGCAATTGACGGTCTCACAGAATGAGAATATTGCAACATGACTCAAAATCTTTAAATCAACACGGAAAATATTTGAAAATTATTTCATTTACAAAATGTTTATCACTATTTTTAGGGTCAAATTGAGGAAATTTGTGTATAAATTTATTGACAAAAGGTCTTACGGTGTCCACATGCGGTTTTCCATCACGTTTCTTGGTGACACTATATCAGCGCATCAAACAAGATACGAGAAGAATGCATCAATTTCATACATTTTTTATAAGAGAAATCTTACCAAGTAGTGATTTAATTATTTTGTATATATGCGTGTATATTGGTCCCAAAATTCACGATTGGGTGGTTTTTTTTTTTGGCAATATAATTTTTTTATGAAATACAAATTTCAACAGGGTTTTTTTATGGATTCCATCATATGCTTTGACACTTAAACTTGCGGGTCTGTTATGATGATAATCAGTGAAGAGGGCCCAGCGCTAGAGGTCTGCACGGGCACGGGTAAGCCTGTAAACCCGTATCCGGTCCTGCTCATGGGCTGAAACTATAATTTTTGGCTAAAGGCCTGGGCGGTACGGGCTTCAACTTTTTTTCAAATATGTCACTGGTGAATGATTAAAAAAAAAATTAATTTAAAATATTTGTAATTTTTTTTTTTTAAATGCTGCTAACATCAATTTCATAGTTGCTGCTTGTCGTAATACTCGATTTCGATAGTCTTTCACCTATAATACTATAGATGGCATAGGTGACACAGGTCGGTGGCACAGTGTCAAATGCGGGCCGGTCCGAGCCGGGTACATGTTTCATAAAATTCTTACGGGCTAGGCGGGGCACGAGCTTCAAAATAAAAAAAAAACCTAACGAGCTCGGCCGGGCCTTAAAAAGCAGGCCCGTTAGACGTCTAACCAGCGCTCAGGCCAGACTAATGCGGCGACCCATTGCGCTAACTCTTCGATTATAATTATTTATTACCAATACCATCGGGAATCGAACTCCCGGACTTAGGGTTATGTGGGGTAACTGTCCGCACTGGGGCAAGCGTACGCGGGCTCGTTATTTTATAATATTTTAAACAATAAATAGAACGACAATCGCTCCAGCGTTTGAGGCAAACGCCATTGTTGTGACGCGCACGGAATCACGCTGTTCCTTCAAAAGCGCTAAATATTATTTACTTTTTATTGTTTTTTAGCATTTTTATGTTAATTTAAGCGGTTGGTAATAGTTGTAGAATACTTGTCTATAAATAAGATAAACAATGATATAGGATTTATTGCATACCTAACAATAAGTGGCTTTAATGTCAGTAAATAGAAATGGCTACGCTTTTTAATTAGCCATAACCGAGCTCATGTTTCAGAAATTATGTCGTAAGGCAAGTATACGCAATGATAATAATAATAATATATGAACTGTTGAGCTAAATACTGTACTTTTATGTTTTAGATAGTGCGAAACTATCAACGTAAATCAAACAGGAAACCAATTACTCGGGACTTGTTGGAAGAAGCCAAACGTCGTCATGCAGCAATGATTGGTAGCATGAAAAGTGCTCAGCCTACGAGGGCGGTCAGTTTGAGTGTGATTACTGAATTATCAGGATACTCGCCCCGTCATTACTGGGCATTTCACACTCAGGGCAAGTACCCATTTTTTGCTGGCAGTATTAAAGTTGGGTTTACTTCCGTAGATTTTATTTATTTGGACTATTATTTCTGTAACAAAATAAATCTTTAAGGATTTCAGTAAAAATTAATTGGCTAGCTTTGTTTAAGTCACCACAGTAGCTAAAATACATTTACATGCGGTTAAGTTGCCCTCCATTACCTATATACTAGTGGTGCACCGATTAATCGGCATCGGCACCGGCAGAATCGGCTTTTTTTTTTGTGGCATCGGTATCATTCAAATTTAGCCGATTAGCTCACCGATTCTTTGAAATTTTAAAATTTTCATTACAAAACAAAATCTTGACCTTCGTGAAGTGAGGAATCATCGCACGGAACATTTGAAAGGTTGAAAGGTATATTTATGGAAAACTGAACAGACAAAAAAAAACACTATTTATGATAATTTATACTTATTTCAAAGTGTAATTATATAAAAATATGGAGCTATTGAAGAATAGGGACCCCAGCCTTCTTTAGTTGGACCTTTTCCAGTTTGTGTACCGTTTTTCATTTAATTTATTTTTGCTTTATACGGCTAACTAACGAAAATATCATGACCTAACCTAACCAATCGTCAAGGGCGTACAGTTAACCTAACGACTGGTTAGGCTAGGTCGTGATATTTTCGTTAGTTAGCCTTATAAGCCTAACTAAAGAGATTGATATTATCACTCATTTTTTATCTGAAAAGAAGCAAAAATAAATCATATGAAAAACGGTACACAAACTGGAAAAGGTCCCTTTAGTTAGCTTTATAAGGCTAACTAACGAAAATATCATGACCTAACCTAACCAATCGTTAGGTTAACTGTACGCCCTTGACGATTGGTTAGGTTAGGTCGTGATATTTTCGTTAGTTAGACTTATAAAGCTAACTAAAAAAGGCTGGGGTCCTTATTCTTCAATAGCTCCAAAAATATTTACATTCACGAAAAAGGGAAAGCTTAATATGTTAAGTTGTCCATAAATTTACATTTTCTCTAACTAGCTAATCTCTAAATATTATAAACTATTGTAATCTCCTACTCAACCTTTCAAAGGTTCCATGCGATGATTCCTCATTTCACGAAGGTCAAGCTTGTCGCCCCTCCTCTTGGATAATAATAATAATTCTATATTAAGTTCTACTTTATAATTTATATCTTAAACTATCTTATTATGTTGACTTTATTTTAAGTATTTTAATAATTTTAAAACCCAAATTATATATACACATTTTTTTTTTATTCAAATTGGCCACCAGGGACTTGAAATTTTAATGAAAATTTTTGCTGTTATTGACATTATTGAAGAAAGAAAATACGTTCAACATAAGGAAAACCAATTACTTTAAATATTGGTATTCAATTTATGAAACTAAAATAAAATTATTTTATAATTTTATTGAGTAATAAAACTTTTTAACATCATTTTAGCTACGGTATACGAGTAACAAATTCTGGTATCGTATATTGTGGAGTGAGCTAAGGAAAAGCATTTAAACAAATTTGAAATGTAAAAATATGAAAATTGAAAGTTTTCGCATTAGATTAGTAAAATTTATGAAGGGAATTAATTTTTTTAAATATAGGCAAAGAATCGGCATCGGTATCGGCTAAGTTTTGGAATCGGTACATCACTACTATATAATCATTTGGTCGATGAGACATAACATTGACAATCTAAAACACTAACTTAACCTAACCAAACTAATACTAACAACCTATCCTATGTTAACGTAACCTAACTTAATCTAACCCGCAATAACTTGTCAGTTTTATGTCACTTCGATCACGTGTCGTTAGCCTGCAACTACCGACCTCAGTGTCATCGTCTCTTGGACCTACAGTAAGGCCGCTTCTCTTTACTGTGAATAAATATTAAATTTGGTCTGTGGTATAAAGGAATAAAGAAATAATAATAATTAATTACAGAAATAAATATAAATACCAAAAATAAACAGTAAAAACAAATAAATAAATAAAATTGAACAAATTACCTTTCGTTGTACACACACACACACACACACACACACACACACACATATATATATATATATATTATATATATATATATATATACTACGAACCAAAAATACTCCAATTTTTTTTTTTTACTCGAATCCCATCTAATGCCTTTCCCTCCTTCAACACATTATACGAAGTTAACGAACCAAACTTTTCCAAAGCAGATGTCTCTCAACAAACAGTTGTAAAGTACAGGATACATGTGGCAAGACAATCTCTATAATGAACTGAGGTTTATCTATTAACAGAACTGGGTTAAAATTTATTACAATAATACAGGACAGCCTGCATGCTATATACCACGTTTTTTATTGTCTCGTTCAGAGACAACGTGAGCAGGCAATGGGTTACACTTACACACGAGTACACATCGGTACACATCATACAGGAATTCTTCCGTTACAAAAGGGGTCAAAAATCAAAATTAAAATTTAATTAACTAATTTTGGTTTGGAAAATATCTTTCACAACATTTTGTAACATGACAAAAAAGAATTTTATAATGTAGGGTTGAAATTTTATTAGTGTCACCAAAAGGAACGAAATCGCCCCCCCCCCCCCCTAAAAAAATAAAAACAATTAGTAATTAGTAATAATGTTTAGTAATTAGTAATTTAATTTGTAATTTTAGTAATTTTTTGTTATGCTTTTCAGAAATTTTTTTCTAGGCGAACTTTTTTCCGAAACTGTACAATAATGAGTACAAATTTTTATAACAGAAATTTCTGTCGGTGCGCAACAATGCAAGTAATCATAGGCCCTACTTCCTTTCGCGGATGGAAATGATGAACTGCGAGTATAATTTCGGACTCGCATCACCTAATTTTGAAAGTACAACAGTTTTCTGACATATCAAAAAACAAAAGTATAAAGTACGTTTGGGAAATATTTACTTTTAAGGTAAAAAGTACGTCTAATAAATGCAAAAAACTTCACTTTTCTACGTGAAGGTCTGTTTTCTGTAGCCACCCGAAGAGGATGCCAGTGGGCATCGAAACTGTCGTGGAAATAAACTCTGTCCATAAAGTACGTCTAAATTTACAAAGACTCCCTTTTAAAATTTAATTATTTGCTATACAAGTTACATAAATATAAATACTGTTTCGTAATAGAATGAATTTCTTCCCATCGAACCTAAACCAATAAAATATTAACTTCACAAACAATTTAACTTAAAATACACTTAGTTTGTGTTTAAAATTTTAGTTTTAAGATGCTTGTTACAAAGTTTAAATGGGGGTATAAGACCCTTTGAATTATTCTAAACTTTTGGGAGATTAAAAGCTAAAAAGATCTTCCTTTTGGAAAGAGCTTATTTGAGCTGATTTCACTTTATTTCAATGTTGTATGAGAGATGCATCTATTCTATCTCATTTGCATTTAAATAACATTATTAAAACAGTAATGTAAAGTTAATCCCTCGAGTATTAAAATATTAAATCAAAATCTTAAAATTAAATAAATGGCCTTCAAAATATATTCATTTCCTCCGCCATTAAATTTCCTTTGAGTGGAATTTTAATTTTCTTACTCCATTTTTCATTTGTTTTAAGCCTTAATTAATTCACTATTTTTTTCAATTAAAACCTTTATTTTATTCCTTTTAAAGATATTAACTGGGTGCAACGACGAAGTTACGATGAACACATTTTTACGCTCTGTTTATTAACACGTTAAACGTCTATTTAATGTTAAGAGAATCCCAAAAATGGAATATAAAAGCGTTACCGTATTTGACGGCTTACAAGACGCTGCGCCGTGAAAGACGCACCTTAATTTTGGAAAGGTAAATTCAAGAAAAAAAGTTTTTGATGCACTTTATTGTTAATACAATGGATATGTAAAATTCAATAAAAAGAAAACCCAAAAGCCAAAAAGAAAGATAATATGATTATTACTCTTATTATTTGTTATTAATCAACTTCAGATTCATTACTGACATTATCATCATTATCCCCATCATCATAATCATCATCATCATCTTCACTTGTATCACTGTCACTCTCATACAATAAATGATCTTCAGTGCCATCCATTGCATTACTTATACCACATTTTTTAAAGGACTTGACCACAATTTCAGTCTTAACATCATGCCATGACTTCAGCACCCATTCACACACTTGTGCTATTGATGGACGTTTCATCCTTCCCCACTTTCGGCTTCTAAGACGCAGGGCGATTTTTTTAAGGTATTTATAAGGAAAAAAAGTGCGTCTTATAAGCCGACAAATACGGTAATTATAATGTTAATATATATTAATATATTTTCTTGACAGGGATCTAATAGCGTTTATACACAGATAAAAAAATACTTGGCTCCACGCAACGAGCATAAACGATTCGACACCCCTGTTTGATTCCACGATGCGATGATTGCATAAACCTTCTATTACCATAAAAATAAACATTATTAACCTAAACATTTAGAATGGCAATGACCAAAAAATGCAAAAAAGAAAAGAACCGAGCAAAGGAAACGAGAGCGGAGAAATGATGATACTCAGTCTCAATCAGGAACGCTCAGTTGGATGGCCGGGCTTAACCAGACGGGCTCAATCCGGGGCTCATTGTGACAGCACCTTCTCGTTGTAAGCTTGGGGACACGAACCCCGAGCACTACTAACCCCGCAAGGAGGATAGGAATCCCCTTTAAAAGGTGACAACAGATGCTAGCGACGGAACGCCGACACCTTTTAGCAGAATGGAAGAGAGAAATTATTTACCTCTTACGAAGCCACAAGCATCAATAAATAAGTAAAAAGGAGATAAAGCAAAAGGCAAAATCACAGACCGCTCACATCTAAGGCCGGCCACACATAGGATCATCTTGTGACTCACGACCGACGACTTGGGTCGTAACGACCCGAGTCGCGTGTGATTTTACATTGAAACACTGCACACTGCAACGACCGCGACGCGATCCATTGTAACGCGATTCAATCGCGTCGCGGTCGCTGCATTGTGCGAGGCTCCCATTCTGTCGATGTAAATTCACACGCGACTCGAGTCGTCAGTCGTGAGTCGCGAGACGATCCCGTGTGCGGTCGGTCTTACTCATTCCTCTCTCTCCTATTCATTCGTATTCTCGCCCCTTTCCTTTAAAATTTTAAATTATCTTTAAATTTCTTCTTTTCTTTTAACCTCCCTTCTTAGATAGCCTCGTAAGGCCCAGCCGGTCTGTTGCTGTTTGTATTCACATTCATATCGGTTGTCAGATAGTTTATCTATCATGCTCGTTAGATGTTGTACGCGAGGTGTACTCTCCGTGTACCTTACTTCATCCAATATCAATTGATATCAACGGTAATTTAAGAATATACTCAGCCAAGTACTGTTTCAAGCTAATCTGAAAAACGAGGAATGGAATGCAATGACGAGACCGCTCCACATAATTTATTTGTCTAGACCCAGTTCTCCTTTCAAGAGACTTATTTTTACCCCATTAGTGACGTTATGAACCGTGACATTGCCATCAATCGGACGAAGAACGTTAAAGGAATTAACCAAGAACTTCGAACTCTGTTACGTTACTGCGCAATTTTGTAAATTCACTTAAATATAAACGCATAGGCAATACTCTGCCTCGACCTGCCATTCGGCTCGCTTATTTAGATTTCGTCTGACTTCAAAGTACTTTTGAGTCATTGGTTGACGACATCAAAGACAAATTCTCTATTCATTTACTTCTATTCGCTTGGAAATGTTTTTACAAACAGAACAGGACGCTCGAATTCAATTTTTATTTCGTATTTGATATCGTTTTAATACTTTATTTTTATTGTATTATTAAAAAAACATAAAAAGTATTTTTATTTAAAATTTTTACAGTTCATAAAACTGAAAAGACCCTGTTAGTTCCAAGTAGTACGGCACGTTGCCGCACATTGTAAAATAAGTATGTCGTGATATGGGTGCCATGCGACGACGACTCTCTATGTTAAATAAAATATTAATCATATTAAGGATTTATTAATTATAGAAGAGGAGAAGGAGTCCATACTTTATGACAAAAGTTTCCATTCTTGTAAGTTGAATGCGCGTGAAGATGGTGGCAGAGGTTTTAACAATGAAAGTCTTTAAAAACTGTTGTTAAGTGAATAATAATAATAATAACACTTTTATTTAATAAGGTATGTTGTATCGTATGTTGACAGCAGTACCATAATATATTCGAAAGTAGAGATGCTTAATAATTAATAAGCACATTTTGATCGTATTCATCGTGCGTACATGTATTCGATATATCTTGTTTAAGGACCCGTAATGTCACCTTAAGTAAATTGTTTGCTTGGCATTCAAACAATCGCGCTCAGTGTGGAGAGACGCCGAAGCCAATCACAGCGTGTCTCCTACCCTCCCGCCTTCAGTTAAATCTCGTCAGTTATAGAGCGTATGTCGTACTCATGCGCTTTGGTTATTCTATCATTTTCATGTATTTACAAGGTGTATTTTTATTAACAATGAGTGATAATAGTGGCAAGTTGTCTATTAAAGGTTACAGACTTCTTCACCAGGAAGCAGTAACTCTCCCATCCCGCCACCACACTGCATCAGTGGGTATAACAACTGCCTTCACTATGGTGTGTTAATCAAAAGTTTTCTTACTTTTCAGGTTAAAAACACATAATTTTTATTGTGATTTCTTTATATGTAATATTAATATTTATAATAGTAATATTTGTAATACTGTTATTGTAATATAAACGTAATTTATATTGTAGTTTCTTTATTTGTGTACACTAAAAAGAAAATTGTTTGACTACTATTTTAATTCAAAATCATGTTTAAAATTTCATATTGTTTCAGAACTAAAGATTTTGTTTGCAAAAAAAGAAAAAAAGAAAAAAAAGTGTTAAGCTAATCGTCTAATTAGCCTAAAAAGGTTTTTTCAATGCAAACATTCTCATTCAATTTTAAAACAATATAATAAACTTTAAACATGATTTTGAATTAAAATAGTAGTCTAACAAAAAAAATTTCAGTGTATTGTAACAATATTTGTATGTAATAACTAATAACAAATAATAAATAGTAATATTTATAGGAATGAAATAGTTAAAGTGTTCCTGTTTTCGTTTGCGTCACGTACCCCTATTTATCCCATTAATATTGAAGAACCTGCATCGCGTACCGCTCGATCACGCGATGTTGCGTAACGCATCAGAGCGATCGACCGGTGGTCGAAATTCTGAAATTATGTAAACATGTTTACTGTATTGCAATATGAGCCCCACCAATGAAAATAAGCCAGCAACGCCACTGATATGCATGTAAATATGTAATTAGTTATATTAAAACTGCATTACTTATACTGTGGTACAACCCCGTTTCATTGCACCTATTGCGCGAGTTCACTTCAAGATGAGCCGGATGGACACGAATGACCTTTAATTTATGTGTGCAATTTTCTGCGGCTTGTCTGAAGCTCCTTTTTATTTCCCAACGTTAACAGCTTAAGAAAGAGGTTTTCGAGGTAGTATATAAACAACACAACCCCTCGTACAAATTTTTATTTCACAAAAATAAAATTTCACACACAACTGTCAGTTGTTTCCGAATTCAATTTCACAGTCAGACTTAAAAATTTGAATTCATTAATAATTTGACATATGAACAATTCTTTTTAATTTAATTGGATTCAATCTCAAATGAGTTATACAAAGCGGGTTTTTTTTTAAATGTAACTCAAGATATACAACTAACACCGCACTTAATTAACATTTCTTAAATATAAGTTATTTATGAAAGAATTTTGTCTTAAAAGTTCCGCGCGAGTTTCGCAGGTTTTTAGAGAATTAAGTTCACCCAATTGTTTATTTTAGCACAAACTGTATCGAGTGATTTACGTACGTAAGTAATCACAATAAACGCGCCAAATTTAAAATTTATAATTATGAAACAGTAAAAGTCACAATACCGAAAAGGGGACACACGCTATAACTTAACTTTGAAACCTTGACTATGCCACTTAATGCCTTGAGAAAAGACACAACCGAGGTCATGAACTAATTTCCAATTTCAATATCTTCCGAAATCATTTAGACTCCGCCTAGTTATAGAGAAGGTTGCTGAAACTCCGCCTTTAATTGACCTATCAGCCCCTTACAAAATTTGTTGCATCCAAACAAGTTAGGTAATTAGGCAATAAAATTTATGACGTCATTCGCTCACACGTTTTTATCCATGCTTTCACTCACTGGGTGTTGCCGAAAAACACTGCTTTTTGATTGGCCATTAATAATACCTTCTTCAAAGAAAAACTGTCATTTCTCTTAAAACTAAATTTAATTTAAATTTCTCGAAACCAAGGAAAAGTTGCTCTTGTTTTCAAACTGAAATAAAACAGACTCGAAGCCTGATCCCCAAATCTTGAATTTAGTTTGCCGAACTGCGTTCCAATATAAGCTAGTTTCGAAACCAAGGAAAGGTTGCTCTTGTTTTCAAACTCTCGAAGCCTGATCTCCAAATCTTGAATTCAGTTTGCCGAACTGCGTTCCAAGATAAGCTAGTTTCGAAACCAAGGAAAGGTTGCTCTTGTTTTCAAACTGAAATAAAACATGCTCTTGTTTTCAAACTGAAATAAAACAGACTCGAAGCCTGACCCCCAAATCTTGAATTCAGTTTGCCGAACTGCGTTCCAAGATAAGCTAGTTTCGAAACCAAGGAAAGGTTGCTCTTGTTTTCAAACTGAAATAAAACAGACTCGAAGCCTGACCCCCAAATCTTGAATTCAGTTTGCCGAACTGCGTTCCAAGATAAGCTAGTTTTCACGACAAATTCCTGCATTATAAATTAGAGAAGTTCGAACCATTTCTTTTCCTTCGAGAAACTTAACCATGCTACGAAAATTAAACTTGAACGATGATTTCGGAAATTTTACTTAGTTGTAAAGACTCTTTAAGAACTATTAATTAATTATTTGCGTCAAACGAAAATCAAAGAAAAACTCCGCTAGCGACCTCAACTGATGCGGTCTAGTTTCAGCATTTCTTGAATAAAACATGTATATACGTCATTCGTGCAAAGCAATTAAAAGAATTATATGTTATATTAACACAACTCCATTGTAATTGTTTATTAACTCTACTTTTTCATATTGTCCGTTTCGAAATTCATCGAAACTCTTTAATCTAGTTTCGATCTAACGATATCCATAATGTCTACGAGGAACAATTCTCTCTTCTGAAAACATTTTTGTTTGTGGTCGAGTCTTCTCTAGAATGATATCGAGGTCTGTCCAGACTTTTTCTCTGTTAATTGAATCTGGGTACGTGCCTTCCATAATACATTTTTATTATTATATTTCCAAACTTTAATATTCGATTTGGCAATCGAATTAAATTTGGTTTCCACAATGAAAGCTAATGTTACAATTTGCAAAAATTGAGGCCATTTCGACCGGAATTTTGATCTCTCTCTCTCAAATCAATAAATTAATTCATCATCTAATTATTATTATTATTATTATACAGGAAGTTCTATAAGTCACTGTAGAGTTTAATCTTATGGCTACACTTCACCTTGCATTCACTTATGCAATACCCTGTAATACACGCATATACTGTACACAAAAATTTATATAAAAATTTATTTATAAAATTATTTTCCAGTCTGGCATTTTTTTTTCCAAACATTTTTCCAACTTTCTTTCTTTATCTTTTTTAGAAATTATTTCAGTTTTGGAAAGTTCAAAAATCATTTAAGAAAATGAACAACGTTTAAATCCCCTTTTACTCCACTTAAAATATATAATAAATTAAAAGTTCGATTTCCTTTGAAGTTCCACATATGAGTTATCGGGAATTCATTTCATTTTTAAACGGTTTAAAATTTAAAAGAGAGAGAGAGAGAGAGAGAGAGAGGAGAGAGATTGAGAGAGAGAGAGAGAGAGAGAGAGAGAGAGGAGAGAGATTGAGAGAGAGAGAGAGAGGAGAGAGATTGAGGGAGAGAGAGAGAGAGGAGAGAGATTGAGAGAGAGAGAGAGAGAGGAGAGAGAGAGAGAGGAGAGAGATTGAGAGAGAGAGAGATTTATAATCTTGGCCTTCTCCTCGCATGTTAAACAACAATTCACGCTCAATATTATATTAATTCACTGGCAAAGAGAGGCGGTTTTTTCCTAATTTTAGATTAGTCATGCTTCGTATAGACGTATAGATAGATAGATAGATATATAGATAGGCAGATATACAGTGAACAAAAAAAGTATTTGAACACACTAAATTTATTAAATAAATTACAACATGAGGCTACGATCTTTATGAGGCCTAAAATAAATAATTACCTACCGCATGGTGAAAAGTAGGTGTATTTTAAGGTTTATAGAATCAAACCCACAAAGTTATGTTAAAATAATATAAATGCGAATACAAAAATGTATTTGAACGGCTTTACTCGGTCCCACACAAGCAGTAGACAATACTCCTACAAACATTAGATCAAGTCCAACAAACTATCACCCGAACCAATATGAGTAATACTCAATCCTACACGTCATTTGAGTGCTGGGATACCTCTGATACACATCGAAGTGCAATGTCCCCAAGAAAACAGAATGTCGTTAACTGTCCGCGAAAACATAGTGTTTCTACGAAATGAAGGACACAGCTACCGTGAAATTGCGAAACTACTTAAATTAAACCCTTCTACAGTGTATTATGTAGTAAACAAAGAAGATTTCGACTGGTTTCAACTGAAAATAGACGTCGATCTGGACGACCCAAGTCGCTCACTGCCAGGGATAGACGGCTACTCTGCCGAGAAGTGAAGAAAATCCCTTCGTTAGTAGCCAAACTTTATCGACGGATCTTGCATCAACATCCGGGACAGTTGTTACACCTCAGACTGTGAGAAATTATTTGCACAAGGCCGCATTCAGAGGAGAACTCCAAGAAGAAAGCCCTACATCAGTGAAGCGAATAGACAGAAAAGACTCGACTTTGCAAGGAAACATCTCGACATGCCGAACGAATTCTGGAATTGCATTGTGTTCAGCGACGAGAGCAAGTTCAATCTGTTTGGAAGTGATGGCCGCAAAACCTTTGGAGAAAGAAGAATACTGCCTTAGATCATAAGAACACTAGAGCTACTGTTAAACATGGAGGCGGCCATGTAATGGTGTGGGGTTGCATGGCCTCGAAAGGTGTTGGAAAGTTAACCTTTATAAATGGAACATGGATGCTCGGAAGTATATTATATTTTGCGTGATAATTTGTTGGAAAGTGTTGACAAACTGGGGCTAAGGGAGTCCTATGTATTCCAACAGGATAACGACCCCCCACACACTGCTCGAATAACTACAGAATGGTTACTCTACAACGCCCGTCGGAGACTTATAACCCCACCCCAATCCCCGGATCTGAATCCAATCGAAAATCTATGGAGTATTTTGGAATCTAAAGTAAGAAAACGTAAATTTTCAAGTAAAGCAGATCTACAGACTGTCCTACAAGAGAATGGGCCGAAATAGGGACTGAAACGACGAAACGTTTTGGTAGAATCCATGCCACGAAGACTCCAGGCTGTGATAGATGCAAAAGGGCTTCATACGAAATATTAAAGTTTGTGTACAGTATGCAGTGCATTCAATTTATTTAATAAATTTAGTGTGTTCAAATACTTTTTTGTTCCGTTCAATACATTTTTTGCATTCGCATTTATATTATTTTAACATAACTTTTGTGGGTTTGATTCTATAAACCTTAAAATACACCTACTAGTTCACCATGAGGTATGTAATTATTTATTTTAGGCCTCCTAAAGATCGTAGCCTCATGTTGTAATTTATTTAATAAATTTAGTGTTTCAAATACTTTTTTGTTCACTGTAGATACATAATTAGTAGATACATAAAGCAGACAGCGGCTGAGAAGAAGACTGACCTCTCCATATTTTTCACTAATCTCTTTTACAGCCTTTTCTTCCGCGCAATTTCCCACAAAAACATATTAGTTTCTTGTCGATAAATAAACCTACTGAGATAAAAAATTAGATAAGCCTTATCTCGTCGAGATGAAGAACATCTTTAAATGTTTACCTCACCTGTACAGAGGAGGGTCATGTAGAATTTGAAATTCATAAATTTAAACATTATTTGGACTACTATATATATATGTGTGTGTGTGTGTGTGTGTGTGTATGTGGTGTGTGTGTGTGTGTGTGTGTGTGTGGGGTGATTTTATAAACATCTGACACTTTAAAAGGTTTGTATTTTCTTTTTTTTACTAAAATCAAAAGCCTGAAATTTTTACTGTACCTTTTCTACACATGGGGAATTAGTCCCTTAATGCAAAACACTCTACGTGATGTTTTCTCTGTTCATTAACTCTTTGCACACGAACAACAAAATTTTCCATTACTCTGAACAGAGTATCTGTTGAAATCCGAGCAATTTCTTGTTCAATTGGTGCTTACAATACTTCTATTGTGTGTGAATTCTGTTTAAACACTTTATCTTTTCAATAACTCCAAAGATAAAAGTCGCAGGAATTTAGATTTGGTGATGTTAGTAACAATGATATTCCTTTATCATAAACCGCAGAAAATCTGTTGGACAGGACTCTTCCGTCGAAAATATCGTGCAAGTACCGTGAGCTGAGAGGACACCACATAGAACAGCATATTATGCACTAGGACTAGGGGATTAATTCCCCATGTGTAGAAAAGGTACAGTAAATTTTCATACTTTTATTTCAGTTACTAAAAAATACCAAACTTATAAATTATCAGATGCTTAAAAAAATCACCTGATATATATATATATATATATATATATATATATATATATATATATATATATATACGCGAATTAAACCTATATTCACTGGAAAGGAGGAGAGAGAGAGATACACCATTATTTACACTTGGAAAATAATGGAGAAACCAGTCCCTAATCTTATTCTGAACCCTGTAACTCCCCAAACAACGGTGGAAAGTAGAAAAGGAAGACTGTCGTGTTCCCAAATTAAAGGCGAGACAGGGAACATCCTTAACCCTGAAAGAAAATAGCTTTGTTGTGAGAGGACCAAAGCTGTTTAATCAGCTGCCCAAAGACCTAAGAAACACAAAGGGAGTTGCAGTAGAAATCTTCAAAAGAAGATTAGACGCCTGGCTCAGAACAATCCCCGATGAGCCGGGCGTACCCGGGAGGTGGAGAGTACAAGAAACCAACTCAATACTTCACCAGGCCAACTCGAGAGGAGGGGCGACAAACTTGACCTTCGTGAAATGAGGAATCATCGCGTGGAACATTTGAAAGGTTGGGTGTGTGTATATATATATATATTATATATATATATTATATATATATATGAAGAAGGAAATCACTCTTCAGGAAGACGTAAATGAAGAGTGGTTTCCTTCTTCATACTTCGTCGCGATAGTACGTTATTTTACATCATATATATATATATATATTTCGCACAATAAAATGGTTCATATATAATTAAATATACAAAAATCTAATAAGTTTATTTGACTTACTTGACTTATTTCCCGTCCGGTTAGAGCCGGGTTGGGTCCCTCTGATGACTTCTGTACTCCATCCAGGTTCATCTGTCACGCTATCGTTGTCAGCTCTCTCCATTCTCTCCCCGCGTTCCCGCTCTTAAAGCTCGCTAACCATGTTCTTCTTGGGCGTCCCCGCGGACTAGTTCCATACTCTCTTGCGTACATGGCTCTTCTGGGCAACCTCTCCTCCCTCATTCTCTCCACATGCCCAAGCCATCTTCTCTGAATCTCTTCAACTTTGCTATTCACTGGGATCTTGACGTTGGTCCGATTCCTGATTTCCTCATTGGTCACCCGGTCCATCCATCTCACCCCGCAAATCCTTCTCAAACAGTACATCTCAAATGCATTTAACTTTTTCCTCTCTTTCACTCTCATTATCCAACTTTCAGCTCCGAACAGTACTGTTGGCAGTACTATGGATTCATATAATCTGATTTTTAGTTTCATACTGATGTGGTTGTCTTTCCAGATTTTATCTATTTTATTCATTACTGCATATCCCAGTTTAATCCTCTCCTGCATTGCTCGATAAGTGTTGTTGTCACTGGTAAAGTAGACTCCCAGGTATTTGAATTCGTGTACTTGTTCAATTTGGCTGTTTGCAAGGCGTAGATCCACTACTTCATCTATTTTTCCTATTTTCATTATTTTGGTTTTTGCTACATTTATTTTCAGATTGTATTTGTTGCATGTTTCTTCCACTCGTTCTATCATTGTAGCCGCCTCTTCTTTAGTCTCCGCCAATAGCACTATGTCATCCGCATACCTCAAGTCCGTGCCGATTTCACCTCCTATCTTTCTACAATGCCTCCCTCATTACCGCTTCCAAAAACAAATTAAATAGGTAGGGTGATAACGGACAGCCCTGGATCACACCTCTTTTTGTTGGAAATGTGTCGGTGGTTATATTTCCCTTTCTTATTTAGTTTATTTAGATTTATTTAGATAGATATTTATTTAGATAGTTTATTTAGATAGATATATATCACATACATTCAAAACCTTTCTCTCCTGGCTTTTTTTTTTATTGTAAATTCATCAATAATATCATCATAGGACAGCTTCTGGCCTACCTCCCGATTGAGGCTCATGATGACAAGCCCACTCAGACGTTCTTGTGCCACTGTTGACCTGAGGTACGTTTTAATAGCTTCAACTTGGAGAAGCTCCTTTCAGCTGTGGCTATGGTCACTTGAAGAGTGACTGCAATTCTGAGCGCAATCCATACGTTTGGATATAACTGTATCAGCTGCTTCTCGTGTATGTACGGCAGCAATTCCAGTGGAGTCATCTTCTGAGATGGCAGATCTGATGGTACACATTAGGCGTTTGTTTACATTTTAATTTTTATGATTTTAACAATAATAAATATTACTAGATTTTATATGGAAATAAAATGAATGGCGCTGGAAGTTTAAAAAAATCAAAATTTGGCCCATTTTTTTTATTTCTGTCAATCATTCATTAATTAATTTTTTTATACCGCTCGCTGGGGGCTCTCCCGTCTCACGGGGCCCCACGCACACTGCGTGATCTGCGTAATGGAAGAGCCGGCACTGGCCCCACCCATACCCAAACTCACCTTATTATAAACTGAACAGATCGAGTGTTTGGTTTTAATGCTGTATGTTTACCAGTATTACAGACTTTATTTACGAGCACAGAAGTAACAGACTCGATTTACAAGCAGAGAAGTAACAGACTTTATTTATAAGCACAGAAGTAACAGACTCGATTTACAAGCACAGAAGTAACAGACTTGATTTACAAGCACAGCAGTATATTGAATTCAAATGTTTATAAAAAGCTCTACTGACTTGATATTTATTATGACAATGCCTCACAGACACAAAAATAAATTTAATCAGATTATTTATTAGTCCACGAGTCCATTGCCCTATCCTATCCACAGTGTAGCTACATGTACCGTAACAATAACTAATTCGATCACATTTGAGACCTGGGTTTTTTTTCGTGTGTACTTTAGGTGTATTAATCTGTATTATACATGTAAAATTTAAAAAATACACCTTGAAATGTGAATCAACATGTACTATTACACCTAAATAATAACCGATAAGATTAAAGAATTATCACAAAACAAATTCAGCCTCCGCGTAAAATCTTTTATTAAAAATATATATATATATATAAATAATACAATAAACTTTCCAATAAAACGTGTAATTGCTGGCATTATAAATTAAAATTAGACATAATTAATGACGTTCTAGGCTAGGCTAGCTAACATTTTTAATTTGTATAAACCTCACTTTATATTTTGTAGTAAAAAATATACAAATATTTAACTAAAAATTCAAACAAAACATTTTACATCTCATAAAATAGAGGCAATAAATATATCCCCAGGCTATTAACAATATATTTTACAAAGGACTAACAGTAATATATTTTACAGTAAAATATTAAAAAAATATTATAGTTTTATATGAACATGTAACCAAAAATATAATTGCATTAATGTAACATAAAAAAATGTTTCCTCAAAAAAAGAAATTGAACGTAAACAGTTCAGTAAAATTGGGGAAAAAGCATGGGGAGTTCATTGAAGGAACTCAAATATTTTGTTTACAGTTTCTTCATTAATTTCATCTAGTGGTGTTAATGGTGAAAATGTGCCCTCGTTGCCAGTACTGCTGCTGCATAGCCCACCTACGTTGTAACGCCGTCGCGTTATTTATGTAAATAATTAATTAAAGTTATATAGTCAATATTCAATAGCTAAAAGAAAATAAGATAGTTGATATTAATGTTTTAATATAAATATATATATAATGATGATGATGATACACCTAAAATTTTAAACATTAGATTTATCATACATCCAGACATTTAAAAAAAAAAAAAAACCCAGTTTGAGACCCGGTCCCATACTATTACAGTATGCTAGATGTCAATGTGGATTTACGGTGTTTGTTTACCACAATTATAGACTTGACAAATCAGTGAAAAACAATTATTTACCAAAACACAAAATAGAAAGGCAAAATACTGAATACATGTGTATACTGTATATATGTTGTTATTCCATAGTAGTTAATGATAATACCATTAATATTGGTTTCTTGGCATACATGTGATGCATCGTGCATGTGGGTTTACCACATAATACTGTCCGAAATGACAACACAAATCTATGAAGAAATAAATCACAAAAATTGATGCAAATAATGGCATGGAGTTAACTACCAGCAAACTCATCAACGATATCATCATCCGAGAATGTTTCCACAAGTTCAGATTCGATGGCGAGCAAAGCCAAACTATCCAGTCTATTGGTGACTGTATAACTTTATTTTTTTCACATAATTGTGCACGACAAAGTACAAAGTTATAAAACTTAGTGACAAATTTTCCGCCCCACCGCCTAGTTGGCCTATTCGGAAATCCGGCGCTGAACTTGACTACACAGTGATTATGATAACACAGTATTGTTGCTTCCAGTGGTGATAGACCACATACGGAAGACTTGTCAGTACGTTGACCCCTCTATATACTTGGCAATGATACTGTGAGCTGCTTTTATCCTGAATGGGTATATGGCAAAGCGGTGTTTTGTGTAACACAATGGAATCTTTCTTCAAAATTGAACGTAATTTCTTAACACACATGTCTTAAACGTTATATATATCCTTCCACACAATAAAGAAAGTGGTTGGTAGATAAATGGGTACCCTAGGTGGCCTAGTGGTTAAGACGCTGGGCTGCTGATGGAGCGTGGTTCGGATTCCACGTTAAACTGTAGGTCTAAGGTGGAGTGAAAAGCTTGACCTTCGTCAGAATGAACAATTCGGGCGGAAGCTAACCAAAGGTTATATATATAGCCTGGTCATAATAGAATAGACGCTCAAATGTTGTAACATTAACCTATTTACATGATTTTAAAGGTAAGATAAACAGGAAACCTTCCTTAAAACCTTTATTAGTATTTTGTAGACTCGACATCAGCTTTTTTCAATACAAGAACTCAATCTGGCATACTTTTGATAGGTTATTAATGTCCACACGATTCATCTTTTCCTACTCATTCTCGATGTTTCTAAGTAAATCTGATTTTCAGTTTTGTAGCTAGTTTTGGCGGCAGTTCCTTCAATGCTCTTTCAAGTGCGCCCCAAACATGCCCTATCGGATTCATATCAGGCGATTGTCCAGGCCATGGGAGGCAGAAGATGCCATTTTTCAACGTGCCACTTTTGTGTGGCACGGGCAGTGTGAGTAGTACTGGTCTCTTTTGATAGTTGCCCATTTGAACGAATTGGTAGGAGGAGTCCTTAAATATAAAGGTATTTCTATGAAATGACCATCCCTTCGCAAACTATGAGAGCAGAGCACCCACCAACCCAAATAGCACCCTACACCATAACTGAAATCCCTCCACGTTTTGTTGTCGCTTGAAGATGACGCAATAAAAATTCTTCTACTGGACGTCTCCACACCCACATACGGCCACTATCAGAAAACTGACAGAACCCTGACTCATGGGAAAAGATGTCACTGTTCTAAAATTCCTGAGGATGCTCTGCCCACTTCTTTTTGCATGAAATATTCCATGGTGTCAACAGGGGTTTCCTTCGTGCTGCTCGACAGTTGCAGATTTTTCGACAGTTGCCACTTCAAATGCTGATTGAAGAAGATTCTTTTCGATGTCTCTTTTGAAAGCCCTGATGGTCCTTTGGGTCGATTTTGGGTGACCTATTCGCTGTTCAGTTGTGATTTTACCACTAGTATTAAACTGCACTATAACTCGGTTGACTGTCGCTAGCGGAACATCAAGACTAAAGATGGAACCCGGTTATAAAAAACCGGTTTTTAACCGGTGATGAAAATTTTTTCATCACCGAAACCGACGATAAGAACCGGTTTTCATATTTTTGCGCAAGTCTCCGATCACTTTGGTCCATTTTCTATGAAACAAACGTTTCCAAACGTTTAAAACATAGTAATTACGTTTTGCATCGTTTCGTATCGTTTTTTTGTTTGTTTATAAGTGTAAATAATTGATGCTTCAGTCTTGAATGTTATGTGGATGATTGCACATTCATCAGTTAAGATTCTAAGATTTAATACTCCATCATGTCAAAGAAATCAAATGCTTGGTATCATTTCACTCGTAAGAATAAAGAAGAAGCAGAGTGTATGACATGTCACAAAGTTTTAAAGTGTTGTTGAGGTTCTACTTCAAGTTTATCATCCCACATGAAAAAGATTTATGGCATAAACATCGACCAGATTAATCAGCCATTGAAGAAACAAAAAACAGTGGAAGAGTTTGTGCAAAAAAAGTCCATAGAAGAAATTTCGAAACTTGCGTGTGTAGATGGACTGAGTTTCCAATCAAATGCTAAGAGTGAATTCATTCAATAAAGCCTAAAAAAGATAAAATACAACAAGCCTCATCTAACTTCCCATAATAGTGTCAGAAAAATGGTGCTTAGTTTTTATGAGAAAAAGAAACATGAATTGGTCAACTACTTCAAGAATCAAGTGAGACAAGGAATCCGCTATTCATTAACCATGGATGAGTATACATCTTTGCAAAACCAAAGATATATTAATATTAATGTTCATGATGAAAATCAACATTGATCTCTTGGTCTCATGAAAATAAATGGTTCTCTCGATAGCACCAAAACTATTGCAATCGCTAGGAAAAGATTGGAAGACTTTGGCTTGGACTTAGATAAGCATATCGTGGGTTGCACCACCGACGGTGCCTCAGTAATGGTCAAATTTGGAAGAGAAATAGTACCTGATCACCAGCAATGCATTGCACATGCTATACATCTCGCGGTTTCGGATATCTTGTATTCAAAAACTGCTGAAAATTCAGTTGAAGGGAAAGTTACCCTACCCCTGAAGATGAAGCCATCGAAGAAGATGAACACTCTGCACATGAATTAAGCGAAGATGAGTGTGAAATTTTATGCACTGATACAATTTTTGAGTCCGACATAGATGACGTAATTGTTCTTCCAAAACTTCGAGAAGATTACTTAAAAGTAATAAATAAGGTGAGAAAAATTTGCAGCATATTTCGAAAGTCTGAAAAATGAGAGATTGCAGGATTTTGTCAAAGATGAATTTAATGGAAAGGAAATGAAACTTATCCTTGACTGTAGAACGAGGTGGAACAGTATTTTGGCCATGATAGAAAGATTTTTGAAACTCAAATTTGCTCAAAGCTGAATCTTCCATAAATTTCATTTTGGATAAATTTGAAAGCAAAAACAATCCTTTAGCTTTTGAGCTACGTCAGTGTCTCATTGATCGCTACTCATCGAGAAGACAAAAAGAAGCTGTCGCCTTGCTGAGTTTTCTCCACAATCCCGAGGTCTTGAAAAATGAATCATCAGCACCGTTCCTCTTTCCTTCAAGAGAAGCACTTAAGAAGTATGCGGATCATACATTTAAGAGAGGCTTTTTCCAGAAGCTTGCCAGATTTCAGAAACAGACGATCAAGTCCAATCAATTGCTTCGAAACTCGAAGATTCACAATGCAGCTCAGGTCGTGAAGTAAATGATGACGATCAGCTTATGAACGAGTACATGTGTGAGATGAACAAACTGAAAATGAAACCCAAGAAAGATTCTTCTGAGACTTTTGACGTAAACAATAAATCAAATATTTTGAAGCTACTTCGAATAGAAGCGAAAATTTGGATCGAATGTACGAGGCGTTGCTTAGAATAAAAGCCACCAGCGTAGAGTCCGAGAGAGTGTTTTCAGCTGCTGGTTTATTCGTCACAAAGATTCGATCAAGAATGTCAGATCAGACACTTAATGCTCTTTGTTTTCTCAAGTGTTATTTCAAAAATCAAGTTCGATAATAAACTTTTTAATTCAAATGTTACACATACTCGATTGAATAAATTAAAACCTTATTTCTGTTTAATATTTTGATCATTTACCTCCCTAAAAAGCATACAGAATCCCATCGGTAAAAACCGGTAAAAACCGGCTTTAAGAATATAGCGACGGTGAAAACCGGTTTTACACTTTTCGGTTATTTTCCATCCCTAATCAAGACCATTTGATATATGGGGTTGACTCCATCCAGCATCAGGCTGCCCAACAATCCTCCCTCTAACAAAATTCAAATCCGACAAATCTCTAGAATTAGCTATTCTAGGTCTTATCAAACCTGAAAATAGATTGATTTAGCAATTAGAAACGTCATTAGTGTAACAGATCTGGGTTTTCACTCCTTTAATTAGAATTCATCACTTCTACCGATTTTTAGTGCCAATTTTACTATGACCAGACTGTGTATGTGTGTGTATGTATGTATGTATGCATGTATGTATGTATGTCTATACTGTGAAAAATTCTTGCAAAGTTGCAGCTACTAGAACGTGTTTATATCCATAAAAGCAAGAAACGGGAGATGAATATTTGCCAAAACCCACACTGCATTAATGTATCCCTAAATGCTTGCAGCCCTTCCAGACATAATTTACGTTTAACTGTTTAAGTGGGCCAACTTTAACACCAGTCGTTTCCTGTATGTGGGGCAGCTGTTAGATTTATGTCTGCCTCTTCGTGAATCTAATCCTACGAGATATACTATCAAACTCTGATAGCTTTGATGGTCCATCGAGGTCCACTGTTATCATAATCGGTGGTCCCAATTTCATTATAATTCTTGGTTAACTTTTGAACACCTGTTTTTAAAAATCTCTCTTTTTTTTCCTTAATTTCCCGTTAACTGTGTAACTTTCTTTGCGTAAAATTATGAATGCTTACTTTACTTTATCATTAAATAGTGAGCGTTGGAGCAATATTTCAGAGAGAGAGAGAGAGAGAGAGAGAGATACTACTTAAAAGTTCATCGGTAAAAAAACTAGAGCCCAAATATTTCAGAGGAGAAACATTGGTTTTTACCAACATTTAAATATTTGCGTTCAATTATATATATATATATATATATATATATATATATATATATATATTATATAATAAACTTATGGAAAAAAACAAATTCTGAGCTTCAGTAAACATTCAATAACAAAACCAGACATTTCCCTATGAAACTTTAGTAATATATACAAAGTATTCCCAAAAATAACTTTGAATAAATTATTTTTGGGAACACCTTTTCGGATCACCCTGTATGTTATACATAAGTTTGTTCTATCTTTACAAAGAATAGTTTACAATCGGTAATATTAATTAATTAATTTACCAAGTCCACGTTCTTATCTGTATGATGATAGATAGATAGATAGATAGACAGATGGCTACGTCGTGGCCAATGTCGTAACACCGCTTCCCGGAGATCAGCGAAGTTAAGCGACACTGGGTCTGGGTAGTAGTTGGATGGGAGACCGTCCTCCACGCCCAGATTATGTAGCGACTCGTGGTTCGGATCCCACGTAAAGCTGTAGGTCCCCTCCGTCATATGACCTTAGATGTTGCGAAGGAGGTTAAAACAACCCCAATAAAAATACATATATATGAAAAGGAATCTGCGTAAATAGGGACTTCATGAAATCCCTAGTTACACAGATTCCTTGTAATATATATATATATTCCCCCAAAGGTCAATTACCTTTTACCGTGAGGTGCCAAACCTCATCTGAATGAACATAACCTAATCCAATAAGTGTTACGACACTAAATTTGTGACGACAACGAAAAGGCGATGGGAGTAAATGGTGTTTTATTTGACATAACAAACATTTATTAAAATATCCAGTCACTGGATAGAAAATTTAGCCCACCTCTGGACATAAAAGTTATATGGGAAAAAAATTCTCTCTCTCTCTCTCTCTCTCTCTCTCTCTCTTGGGTGTGCTAATTAGCAGCGACCTTAATTTTACGAAACAGTGTGTAGAGGTGGAAAAGAGAGCCCAGAAACTATTGGGTTATATCAGGAGGCAATTTCAGTTTCGGAACAAGGAGATTGTGCTCTCACTGTACAATTCCCTTGTTCGGCCCGCACCTGGAGTATGCTGTGCAGTTCTGGTCGCCCGCCCTCAGGAAAGATATTGAGAGGCTGGAGCGAGTGCAGGCGAGGGCCACAAAGTTAATCCCTTCCGTTAGGCATATGGGCTACAATCGACGGTTACGCGCCCTGAACTTGTTTTCGCTTGAAACTCGGAGGCTGCGCGGTCAACTGATCGAGGTTTTCAAGCTCTTACGAGGGTTCAACGATGTCGATTTTAGAAGTATGTTTAGTTTAAATGATAACCCAACTCGCAACAATGGTTGGAAGTTGGATTTGAAACGGTTTAGGACTAGTGTGTGTGGGAATTACTTTACGTATAAGATCTGTGACACATGGAACAGGTTACCTTCGGAAGTTGTGAACAGTTCCTCTGTGGATCAGTTCAAGAAAAGGTTAGATCAAATCTTGCACACTATTTGAGTGTGTACAAAATTTTCTGTGGCACCCGTTGCCATTGGTACCTCCTCGGTATGGGCCGCAAGGCCTTTTGAGGTACTTCTTTTCCTTGTAACTCCTTGTAACTCTCTCTCTCTCATATATATATATATATATATATATATATATATATATATATATATATATGCTGCAAACCCACAAGGAAAAAAAAATCAGAATCGTTTTTTCTCTTTCCTTGTGAGTTTGCAGCATTCATTCATCTCGCGTGTTTTATTATGAAATTCATCCCATATATATATATATATATATATATATATAATAAACTGAAAGCATGGATAAACGAGATTTGAAACTGCAGAGTCTGAGTTCTTGGTCTAGTTTGTGTAGAATAAACCCTAAGGTGATATGAATGTGCTTGTGGGAAGGAAACACGAACGTACGGTGCAACTCGCTCCTGATGAATTATGTACCCGGATCTTTAGGGTAGAAGTGTCTGCAGTACAAAACCAACAAAGACACGGAAATGATTATTCACTTGATCGCTCATTGAATTATGATAACACAAAACATTGTTACTTCTATTCGTAATGAACCGCGTACGGAAGCTTCGTTAGCTCGTTCACCCTCTATATTCTTGACGGTGATGCTGCGAGCTGCTCGTACACTGAATGGGTGTATGGAGTAGTGCTTTTATATATTTATATATATATATATATATATATATATATATATAGAGAGAGAGAGAGAGAGAGAGAGAGAATCTTGTTAATGTTCTCTTATTTTGAAAATACCGAAAATATCAGAAAAATCAAAAGTTAATTATGCGTGTCCACAACGGTGCCAAAATTTAAAAAAAAAAAAAAAAAAAAAACTGACACTTCTTTTCGAGTCATTCGTCCTTGAAGCATAAACAAACGGACACCGAAATCTCAACACACACACACACACAAAATCAATCAATCACTCAATCAATTACAATTCCCCCCCCGACTGCTATAAGGGTGCTAATAACGCTGATCGCTTCATTACGAATCCACACAAAGACAGACCCTTTTTTTTTAAGGTGAACGAACTGACCTTGAAATTTATTAATTGGAAAAATAATATTTGACAAAACATTCAAGCGAGCGCCATCGGGGGTGGGTGGGGGGTGGAAATAGGGGGTAGCGTGCGTACGTTCGAACTCGATGACGTCACAAAAGGGGGCGGAGCCAACACTGAGAACGCATTCTTCGAATGTTTTGAGCTTAATTCGCATATACTATATGAGAGCTGTATCTTATATAAGCTCTCTATCTCCTCTCTCTCTCTCTCTCATCGGTGCCAGAGAGAGCGATGCCCAAAACAGCAACAGTTTGTTTTGTAACGCCGCACTGCAATGCCTCTCCAACATGTGAAAACTATAAGGCATAAGAAAAACTCCAACTTCTAGGCATATTTGATGTTAAGTGTGTGTGTGTGTGTGTGTGTATATATATATATATATATATATATATCAAATAAAAAGTTATTTTTCGTTACAGATAAACTGAAACTACGCTTGGATTCTCAACCGTGCTTGGAAAGTACTCTGTAACCTTTGGTTCAACCAATGAGCAAAGACCCCCGCAGGACCACCACATACGGGTCATGTTAGAAATTAGGTCTGTATATCGCTGCAAATATGTCTTAGTTAAGGCGTAACAAAATGAACCCGTATTAAGGACTTCACAAGATATAATAATTATTTGCTTTTTTAAAAAAGTTACAAGAAGAGTTCTCAAATTAAGGTGTAGTAATTAGAGTACTATATCACAAGGGCTATTTTGTTACGCCTTGGCTAAGGCATAAAAGATCCACAGTACATTTAAGATAAATATGTAGAACAGAAACTGACCAGTGTTTACAAGGAGTTACAAGGAGTTACAAGGAAAAGAAGTACCTTAAAAGGCCTTGCGGCCCATACCGAGGAGGTACCAATTGCAACAGTGCCAGGGAAAATTTTTCCCCACAAATAGTGTGCAAGATTTGGTCTAACCTTTTCTTGAATGATCCACAGAGGAACTGTTCACAACTTCTGAAGGTAACCTGTTCCACGTGTCACAGATCTTATACGTAAAGTAATTCCCACACACACTTGTCCTGAACCGTTTCAAATCCAACTTCCAACCATTGTTGCGAGTTGGGTTATCATTTAAACTAAACATGCTTCTAAAATCGACATCGTTGAACCCGCGTAAGAGCTTGAAAACCTCGATCAGTTGACCGCGCAGCCTCCGAGTTTCCAGCGAAAACAAGTTCAGGGCGCGTAACCGTCGATTGTAGCCCATATGCCTAACGGAAGGGATTAACTTTGTGGCCCTCGCCTGCACTCGCTCCAGCCTCTCAATATCTTTCCTGAGGGTGGGCGACCAGAACTGCACAGCATACTCCAGGTGCGGCCGAACCAGGGAATTGTACAGAGAGAGCACAATCTCCTTGTTCCGAAACTGAAATTGCCTCCTGATATAACCCAACAGCTTCTGGGCTTTCTTTTCCACCTCTACGCACTGTTTCGTAAACTTAAGGTCGCTGCTAATTAGCACACCCAAGTCCTTTTCCAAATCAGTCGCCTCGATATTACTCCCAACATCGAGTAGTCCGACTTGGGATTGGCGTAGCCAATGTGCATCACTTTGCATTTACCCAAGTTAAACGGCATTTGCCATTTTTCGGACCACTCTCCTATCCTACCTAGGTCCGCACGCAGTTCCTCGATCGCTTCGGGCGTCCCAACATTGGCCCCAAGCTTGGTGTCATCAGCGAATTTGGCGATCCGACTGACGATGCCACCGTCGATATCATTTATGTAAATGATAAACAACAGTGGCCCCAAAACGGAACCCTGAGGAACCCCACTAGTGACCGAGGCCCAACCCGAACTAGCCCCTTTAATTACAACCCTCTGCCGCCTATTCTCAGCCAGTTTTCAATCCACCTACCTATTTCCCCACCGATACCCAGCGCGCGCACTTTCGCCATTAGCCGGCGGTGAGGTACCTTATCAAAGGCTTTCTGAAAGTCGAGATAAAGTATATCAATCGCCCTACTCTTATCATACTCACTCAACATGACGTGGAAAAACTCGAGCAAGTTGGTGAGACACGACCTATGCCGTCTAAACCCATGTTGGGAGTCCCCAAGCAGCTTGTAGGAATCCAAATGGTCAACGATCCTATCCGCTATTATCCCCTCTAATAATTTACCTACAACTGAAGTGAGACTAATGGGACGATAGTTCCCTGGACTTTCGTGATCCCCTTTCTTAAAGATAGGGGTCACGTTGGCTTCCCTCCAGTCACCAGGCACCTGGCCCGTCTCCAACGATTTGTTGAAGACTGTAGCCAGGTGGGGAGCCACCTGGTCGCGCACCTCCCGCAACACTCTGGGGAGAAACTGGTCTGGCCCAGGAGCCTTAAACGCGCTCAGTTTGTCTATTCTATCGGCAACGACTGTCGCGGTACATCGAACACTATCCAGGCCAGCACCTTCGTGCCTCACGCCTGGCTCGGGGATGACGGGTGTCCTCCCTGGTGAACACTCCCGCAAAGTACTCATTAAGCACATTAGCGATGTCCGCGTCGGAGGTCCGCAGAACGCCGCTTCGGTCCTTTAACGGACCTATCATGCTTCTAATGGGCTTTCTACTATTAACATAACTGAAGAACTCCTTAGGGTTCCCCTTGCAGAGGCTTGCCACCCGTAGTTCTTCGTTACGTTTCGCTAGCCTAACCTTCGCCTTCACTTCCCTACACAGGCGGACATACGCTTCAGTGTTCTCATGGGAACGATTGGCCTTCGCCCTCCTATACGCTACTTTCCTATTTCGGATAGCCGAAGCGATGTCACGATTGAACCACTTAGGCTGCGTTGAAGCAGGGGTGACCGGTTTTGAGGGTATGGCAGCAGACTGCAGCACCATAAACTCGTCCCGGAATGCACTCCACACTCCCTCAACATCGCCGCCGACCTCTAACCCCATCTCTCCTACGCTATCCCTGAGGCTAACAAAGTCGCCCGCCGGAGATCGAGCTTACTGCCTCTCGAGTTACTACGCTTCACCCGAGGGACGCACACACGGAACCTAATAAGACCGTGATCACTCCCGCCCAACGATTCGTCAACGGTGAGGCCAGTGACGAGGTTGTCTTCGGTCGTGAATACTAAGTCTAGAACGCTTTCGCCTCGTGTAGGCTCGTTGACCCACTGAGTGAGGAAGTTCTCATCAGCAAAGTCAACTAGCCTCCTCCCTTCAGCATCAGCAGTCCTGTTTCCCACTTTATGCCGCGACAGTTGAAGTCTCCTAAAACTACACACACCCTATCCCCTAGCAGGCTACTGAGTTCGGTGTACAGGGCTGTATCCTCCTCGAGGAGGAGATGCGGAGGTCTGTACACCAAGATTAACCTATAGTTCGTCCCTCCCACGTTCAGATCGACGCCAAGCAGCTCCCGTTCCGACCGGAACTGGCAGTCAACCGGACTCAACGTGTCTGACGTATATTAGTACCCCACCCCCCTCCCCACGGGTGCGGTCTTTGCGAAACATTCTATACCCGGGAATTTCGAACTCCCCAACGTAGTCCCTACGATCAGTATGAATCCAGGACTCGGTGATAGCAACGATATCCTGGTATTCTGATGCTAAGAGCGCCCGTAGCTCGCAAAACTTGTTCCTAATCGACCTAGCATTAAAAAGCATTGCACGGAGGGAGCCTTCCCTATTCTGACCGCCCCCTAGCACGACCCGTTTCCCGAACAGCCAGGGCTGTCGGGAGTTGAAGAGCCCCTCACTAACGAGGGGGCAACTTCCGCAGGAGCCTGAGCCCCCTCCAACGTGGAAGGAGGGTCACCCACCTGTACCTGGACGCACCCTTCAGTTGAAGGTACGTCCGCCACCGGCTCATCATCATCTCCTCCCCGGTGGGGGCCCATCATCTCTCTCACCATTCTGTATAGGTGCCGGTCGAGCAGCGCGCCTAGCACACCTTTACCCTTGTTATTGAGGTGGACACCATCCCTCTGGTAAAGGTCCCACCTACCCGAAAATGCGTCGAAGGGGTCAATAAACCTCACGCCCAGCGGGACGCACAAGTCTTGCACCCTCTCGTTGATGCCAATGACCTTACTGAGCGCGTGGTCACTGGCATTCATTCGCGGTAAAATACCCATTAACATTCCCCTGTCTGTCTTCAGTTTTAGATCATCCGCAAGAGACATGATCTCGGTGATGATCCCTTCTGTAAGACCTACCCTACCGCCTTTGAGGAACAGGTCGTTGCCACCAGCGTGGACAACGATCGCAGTCCTCCGACTAGCCACGCGCACCTTCTCTACCTCCTTCCTTAAGTGCGCCGTTCCCCGCCCAGGTAAGCACCTTACCTTCCTCCCATCCCGGTTTGCAGAAGCAAAGTACTTCTCCTGGCCCCTGATCTGCGAGTCCCCAATCAAAACGGTGTCTTCCTCCTTCGAGCACAGGAGACTAAAGCGGTTGGAGGTCCTGACAGGGGCAACTGGGGTCTCAGGCTTCGGCTTCGCAGCCTTCTTGCCCGAGACCTTTCGAAACCCGTCGCCACCCATAACGCAGTTACACCACCCGACCCACCCCGACCGGTAGCTACATCCTTCGGTTTCTTTGGGCCATCAGTAGGCCCCTTCCCACCCTTTTTCTTTATCGCCCCTTCCCACCCTTCTCTATCAGCCCTTCTTTACGCCCTCCACCTTGCGCCGCGGTTCCGTGCATTCCACGTGGGTCGCTGGCGATTCTTCCACACTGATTTGTACCCTGGCCCCCGGTTGCACCTCTACCCTTTCTCCGCGGTCCCGAGCCTGTCCATTCCATCGCTGGACCGCCTTTCCATGGCAGCTATCCTATCAATGAGCTCCGGGTGGAGGGCGCAGCCGTCAGTGACCGCCGCACCTCCAACAGCCGGTCTGGACGACTCGAGCCGCCGGACCCTCTCCTCTAGCTTCTCGTAAAACCGCATGAGTTCGCAAAAGCGGCACATGCTGGAGTGGTTGATCTTCGCGAAGCAGGCTTCTTTGAAGTTCGTCACCCACTGGTTTACTTCACACCTCGCACATTCAGCCTTCAGTTTCTGCGGTCCAGTCATTGTAACTTTTTTTTTTTCGAATTCTGAATACTCTGAATAAGATAAAGCGTTCTAGCAATGAAAACTATCAAAAACGTTCTGACCAGTATATAAAAAAGGAGGGGGGGGGTGAATTCTTCCCGCGCGTAGACGCATCCACCTATTTGCAAGTGACGTTCATCCCTTCCAGAAGACTACACCTCTCGCTGCTGCCGCACCGACCAAAGGTCTCCCCAGGGCCGGACAGTCCCAAACGTGTCGCAGCTACCAACTGACAAACACTCGCGACGCAGGCGTCACGGATTTCCCGCCAGGAGCGACAGCGAGATGCAGCCCCTTACTAAGTCTTACTAGTCACTCACAAGCGGCCAGACTCTTAGAATCCAGTGTTCAAGGGATATCCCACCAGACCCAGAGGCTACGCCCGAGACTTTACGCTGGCCTGGCAGCCAGCTGGGCAGTAAAGCTCTCTCACCTCAGAGCAGTACAGCCAAGCACCATCAATTGGTCACCAAAGAACGGTCGCAGGGGGCTGGTCAGGCCATTACGCGTTAGGAATGGGCTTAACGGGGCACTAGCCACACTCCATTCATCGCGCCCCTACGCCTGGGACCCCTCCATCCCAGTCTCTCACAACCTACGAGCGTTAAATGGTGTTATTTATAGAGGTTCCAAAGCCTCTCTTCCCACGCATGAGGTAGCAGTAGGGTCCTAATAGTAAAAGAAGAGAAAAAGACTTAATACTAAAAGAATTTTTTTTTTTTTTTTTCAGTCAGAGGAGAACATCCTTAACGTAAGCTAAAAGGACAGAGTAGGGATGGGATGGGGTCCTAGTAACCCACGGGACAGGATTGTACAACATACTTCACCCGCCCTCCCGAAAGAGAGAGAGAACCTAAAGGAACTGGCAGCCCAATTTCTCTAGAATGTTGCTAAATTCTCTATGTATATGTGTCTGTGAGAGAGAGAGAGAGAGAGAGAGAGAGAGAGAGGAGAGAGAGAGAGAGAGAGAGATTAATTGCTCTCTATTTCCTCTATTGTTAATATACATATTGAAATCCCTTTTCCGTAAATTAGTACTTGATGGTTTATACATTTAATTAATTATTAATTACATTTACACATCTTAAAGAACTAAGTACCGTTCCCACGAACGTTGCTAAAAAAGGAGCGGAGATATTCCTTCAACTCTCAAGGGTAACTCCAGAAAGGCTGCGTCGCATTTCCCATAGGTGTAGTCCCACCGTGAGGCTGTGTTTTTGTTAAACAAATGGCGGACGCAGTTGCTCTGTCAATTGAAACTATCATAAGGGTTCTCAAGAATGTAAAGCTGGGTATGGTGTGGGCCATACCCGAAAATAAAACAAGCCTTAACGAATATAATTTATTTACTTTAACTGTTTTGTGACATATTCTTCCATAAATATGCAATACTAAAATTACTAACTGTTTTATTTTACGGGTACAGCCATTCCTCATTAAAAACATCTATTTCCCATTGTCTCTGGGATGGGCGGGATGCTTTAACAGAGAGTGGAGACACGCCATCCTCTTACAACGAGGTTATAATCTCAGAACTGTCACCGGGAATGAGATGTCAAATCTCGGAGAATCTGTACTACCTTTTGTGTAAAGAATGGTGTACTATCCATCCTACTATCCGTGAAAAGAATGGAAACTACCTTGAGTGTCAAGTTAGCCATCAGGGTACAACAATACCAGACGTTTCCATCTATTGATATCTCAAGGAAAGAAAGAGATGGTATATGGTATACCTCGGCAGCATAGCGAGTGAGTCTAAAGTTTCCTTTTTGTTACTTCACTTCATAACGATATACTCAAAACTTAATCAAAAAAGAGGTGAAAACACGTTCAAATGTTCCGTTTAATTATGAAAATTAATGAAAACTTCGTAACCAAAACAAAGAAGTTAAAGTCACAATAATCTTCTAAATCGTCATGGCTAAAAACAGAGAAATGGGCAAGTATAGACAAATAAAAAATACAAACTTATTAACTTATTACACCCCCTCCCAACACACACACACACACACACACACACACACACACACACACACACACACACACACCTTACTGTACATAACCACTGTCTAAACAAAAAAAATAAATAATGCAACCACCGTTTTACCAAATTTCATATATTGAAACGAAATTAAAATTTGAAGAGATAATAAGCTGGTTCTAAGCAGTCATAGAGAGATTTATAAGTCGGGATAGCATTTTAAACTGTACAATAAGTCACAATAAGTCTCTAAACCAAACATTGTAAATGTCTTACGAAACAAGATTTGTAAATGAAAAATTATTTATATTTCTTCTTCTTATTATTATTATTATTATTAGTGTTGAGAAAACTAATATTTTATTGTTTCACTGAAGAAGGGAAGGAACGGAGGAACGCACCAAACAAATATTAAAGATTAAATAAATTAGAGAATAAATGTTAAAAGTAAATAATTTTTTTTTTTTTTTTTGGCAACATTAACTATCTTCTGGCATTTACCTTGAATCTCTCTCTCTCTCTCTCTCTCCTCTCTCTCTCTCTCTCTGTTTTATATATATATACACACTTTGTTTGGGTTCTCCTTCGTTCACTCGCGACCAGTGGGGGGAAAGGGGGAGGGGCTAAAAAATAGGCGGAGTTTGCGAAGAAGAGTAGGAGTAGGGAGTGGGGGAGTAGATATCGTAAACTTGAGATGGAGAATGAGGGAAGGGGAGTAGAGAGATGCAGAGAAGACAAGAATGAATATTTGCTTCAATTTCGGTTGAAATACTAGCGACATATTTTCATGGATTTTTTTTCTTTTTTTTCTTTTTGCGGTTTGAATTCTCCAGAATGTTGAAATAAATGGGTTCATCCGTCTTCTTCGGGTTGTTAAGACCAATTATAAACGAAAAAGATTCACCAAATATTCGCTATAAAAGCAAAAGACAGCATTTATAACATTCATAATTGCCTTCTAAAAACATTAAAACGCCTCTTCCAAATGAACTTTTAAGTATTTTGAAGTGTCGTTAAGCAATTTAGAAAGTATGAAACCTGAATCTCAAAAATAAAAATAATAATAATGACGGCTTTTAGCACAATCCGAATATATCGTGCTACGCACTCGTAAAACCAATTTTGGGGTCACAGATAAGACAGTTATGATCTTACTTCAAAATTTACGATGAAGATACCCGAATGAAAAGCTATACCCCTTGTTCATGTAATATATAGGTTATGTGGCTCGCTAATATATATATATATATATATATATGTTACGTAGCTCGCTAAAATATTTAACCCAAATTTCCAATAACGAACTCGTCCAAAATAATGAACGATATTGTTGACAAACGATGACGTATACTCCGCGTGTGATCTTACTTGATGGTCTTCTACAAAGATTTCATTAAGATCAGAGTGGCAAAGTACCTCAAATTCATTTCGATTAACTACCGAATACTCGAGTCAAGTCGGTACATTCAGGTTTCCTCCTTTTTTATACTTAAAAGTTTAAGTTTCTACTTAACTAGACTTAAAATAGTTGGTGTTCAAAAATTACTGCAACCCACGGTAGGCATATTAAGGTCATGTGACGAAGGGGACCTACGGCTTTACGCGGCATCCGAACGAACCACGGATCGGTACATCATCTAAACTCAGAGGACGGTCCCCCCCCCCCCCCCCACTACTGAACAGACCGAGCGTCGCTTAACTTCGCTGATCTAACGTGAAGCGGTGATTTGCCGTGGTCCAAAATGATAATTGAATTATTTTAACACGAGACATGACAATTCTGAAAACTATTTCAAAACAATTTGACCCAAAAAGCTTTTTCCTTCATGTACTGCGTTCACAGAGTGACAAATTAATAATAATATTATTATTATTATTATTATTATTATTAAACTTGTTAATTTAGTGGACAGGATTTATTTAACATTCATTGTTAGGTTAAATCCTTTTATAAAACATAATGTATATATTAACAATATATAAATTTAACTAAAATATCAAGGTTGCCATCTAAAAAAAAATGCAGTAATTGTAGAATTACGTTTTAACTCTTATAATAATTGGGGGGGGGGGGGGGGGGGATTTATGTTCACGAGTTAAAATTGTTAAACTGATAATATTTTTCAAGTTTGTTGACAAACTACGAAGAATACTTCGTAACCACGTCGCCACACCGCTTCCAATTAAATCAGCGAGGTTAAGCGACATTGAGTCCGTTCGGTTGCTGCATAACTGACATTCCTTCGTGTTCGGATGTATCGACCCGTAAATGGTTCGGATCCCACGTAAAGCAGTAGTAGGTCCCTTTTGTCACGTGACACCCCCAAGTATTTACCGTAATTGAATAAAAACCACAAATTTCATTTAAACCTTTTAACCTGTCAAATTCTTAGCGTCAAAAATTCTTACCAAAGAATAGCCAAAGATACTCAATAAAAGCTTCCGAAAATTCTGTATTTACTGTATTCCGAATAAAAATTCCTCTCTCGTTATTCTCTGTGCTTTTATACAAACTGTATAAGGCATTACGAAGTCTCATAAAATTTTCTAAATATAGGCCTAAATGTAATCAAGTAGTAAGGGCCTAATAAGAAGATAAGTGATATTTATTTACTATAACAATTTACAAACTATATATATATATATACGGTATATATATATATATATGCTGGGAAGCATATGACAATATCTATATACACAATAATATCATCACAAGCAAAGAAGTTTGCATATATCTATCTGTCTATTTCATCTGATTATGTTAACGAATTTACCAACAGAATTTTTCAGTATCGAGATTAATAAATAATTAATAAATAAATATGTCCCTCCTAAAACTAAATTAACAGAAGAATATATATGCTAAAAAAAAAAATTCCTGACTACTATATATATATATATATAATCTTCACTACACTGTTGTTTTGTTAATCGTCAGGGGACGATTTAAGTGATTTAAGAGGCTTTATTATAATAATAATAATAATAATAATAATTGTAACAAGATTTGGATAGAGTCAAAAAGAAAAACATTCTTGGTAGCAAAGATTACTTTTTTAAGCTACTTTCATGACAGACAGTTTGCGAGCCAACTAAAACTGCCAATATTCATTTAACGCCTACTTTAGATAACTATAACTTGCGGATAAAGTTGGCACGCAATGAATTATAAATGATCAATCATAATTAATATTAGACAAGGGTCGTTCTACCTACACAGTTTCCCCATAATTCCCTTTACTACCGAACCTTTTTACGGTAAAAGAATTTATGGGACACCCTGTATATTGTCTGAAATCCCGGAATCTGTAAAGTATATTAGTCTTTGATAAACCATAAAATGTAATTTTCTAAATTATTCCATTACAAAAATGTTTGCAAACCTGAAAAAGTCAGAATGTCCAATCAATAATAATCTTCACAGCTGTTTTAACTTCATAATTGATGGAAATTTCTATGAGGACTTTTCGAATCACGCCATGGTTTATAACGTCAAATTTTAATAATTTCGACTACATTTCACTTTTAACTTTATTTAATAATTACATTTTTTAGGGTGGGGGTACAACTTTTTTTCTTTTTTTAGAAAAAATATTTCTTTGGTAAACATAAAATTTTGCATGAAAACCAATTTCATTTTCACAAACTAAGAGATACGGACGAGCGAATACCCTTAAAATCTTTGGTTTATGTGTCAGCATTTTGCGATAAGAATGACAGATTGTAAATATATTTTAGCACATTGAAGGAAAAGGTATTCGGTGATATATAAATAATTTTCATGATTCAGACTTACTTTGGATGCTGACCACAAGGACCAGTAGTATGGGCGCATATATGCCGAGTGGAAGGGGAGGGGCAAAGGGTGTGTGTGTGTGTGTGTGTGTGTGTGTGTGTGTGTGTACATGCTCTAAACTCGCATCAGTCATCTTAGCTGGTAAATACCTGTTTAAAATTTCTGTCTTAACTTGTATTCCTATATAATTGAATTATTGTAACACGAGACATGACAATTCTAAGGACTATTTCAAAACAATTTGGCCCTAAAAGTTTTTTCCTTTATGTACTGCACCCACAGAGTGGCAAATTAACACTGTATATTGTTGTTGTTGTTGTTTATTATTCAATTTATTAATTTACTGGACACGATTTATTTAACATTTATTATTAGGTTAAGTCTTTTTATAATACATACATATTAAAAATATATAAATTTAACTAAAATATCAAGGTTGCCATCTAAAAAAAAATGCAGTAATTGTAGAATTACGTTTTAAATTTTATAATAATTCGAGTTTTTTATGTTCACAAGTTAAAAATGTTAAACTGATAATATTTTCCAAGTCTGTTGATAAAACTACGAGGAATATGTCGTAACCATTTTTCAGCCATTTTAGGCAATTAAACCGACTTTTTCAGCCATTTCAACCAGTCAAACCGGCTTTAAGGGGCTTTATTGGCTTTAATTCACTCTCAAACTATCTTTCTGGCTGGAGTAGCTGTAGACTCGGTGAGGTAGGTTGCGTTCCTCTGTCATTTCTTTGTAAATAATATATACTTTTCTACTTTGTCAATTATATATCTTTTATTTTTAAACGAAATAATAATATACTTTCGGTCACTTCCTTCCTATTTTTATTGTTTTATTCTGCTTTAAAACTCTAAGGAAATAATAAAAGCACGTATGTCGATTAGGCTGTGAAATTGGGGATTTGTGTGTGTGTGTGTGTGGGGGGGGAGTTGTGATTGTGGTTGTGGATTTCAGGGGTTATGGGTGGGGTAAGTCGGTACATGAGCGCTGTCTGAGCGGCTAAAGTACGTTGACGGCAGCGAGGAGTGCTCGGTGTCCTCTAAACTTCATAATTTATTCATATTACTTCATAAAATAATTTATACTTATTATATATCAGGTGATTACAAATGATCTTTCCGATTTTAAACATTCATTATGAAAAACTAACAAAGCTACAGCGAAAAACAAGATATACAAATAAAAAATAAAAAACAAAAAGTTTTATTTACAAGCTATTGAAGTTCAGTATGAGCTCTTTTTGTGGCTCCTTTTGAGGTTACAACATTCCTGAATGAGCAATTGCCTGATCGTTGGATTGGGCGTGGGGGGCCCATTCCTTGGCCGGCTCTTTCGTCCGATCTAACCCCCCTTCACTTCTTCCTCTGGGGCTATGTCAAAAATTAAGTTTTTGTTCCATCAATGGCAACAACTTTGGAACATATGAAGGAAAGGATACGTGAGGCTGTTAGAAAAGTTCAGTATGATATGCTACAAAATGTATGGGGGGAAAACAGAATACTGCTTTGATGTCCGCAGAGCAACAAAAGAAGCTCATATTGAACTTCAATAGCTTGTGAATAAAACTTTTAAGTTCTTCTTTATTTGTATATCTTGCTTTTCGTTGTAGCTTAGTTTTTTCATAATAAATGTTTAAAATCGGGAAGATCAGTTGTAATCACCCGGTATATATTGAGCTTTGAATAATTTTTAACGTAAAAATACTTTCATATTTCCCTATCTTTCTTTGGGGTTAATGGATCCTTGGGGATTAAAGGAATTAAAAGTTTTTTATGCCACCCTCAACCCCTCCCCACCCTCCCCCTTGCCCCCACTCCCCTTCTCCACTCGATATAGATGCACCCATCTACTGCATCTTAAGGATGCGCAAGATATCAAGGAACCGTTCGAGTATTACGTAACACACCGAGGGGGAGGCTTATTCAGCTGTTACAAAGTGTTACGAGAGTGGAGGTAGGGGGTTATCTGATGGGTTACGTAACAAAACATAAAAATCTTACGTATCTGAATCATTATTTTCATGGATTTAAAGAATACATGTTTACTTCTGAAATAGATCCAGGGAAAGTCTTCCATCTATTTCGTGATAAAAAACTGGATTAGGGTGTCATGAGATGAAGCAAATTTTGTTCCTTCTGATTAAAATTTTTCTTACAGTTTATTTTAATGCTTATCCTTCCTAAGTGACTTTAATATTAAAATTATGGTATGAAGAGGGGTAAAAATTTATCGTATTACGTAATGTTCAAGGGAGGGTTCTCCAAAACGTTACAAAGTATTACATAGGGGTGGCAGGGGTGGTCAGAAAGTTGTCTTTTTTTGCGTTACGTAATACTTGAGCGGCCCCAACTCAGTGCTAGTCAGTGAGGAGAGCCAGGAACTGGCACTGCGCTCAGGCCAACTAATGCGGCACATTACTCTAACTCCTCTATTATTAATACCAACACCACCAAGATTCGAACCCCCGACCTCATTGTCTTCACGCAGAAGAGTATCCCCCATCCAACTACTATCCAGACCCAATGTCGCTTAACTTCGCTGAACGACGGAAGGGGGTTTACGCCCTGACCAAGACGTAGTTCACACATTTTATCGACCAGAAATAGATTTGAAAGGACTTATAAAGACGATGACCCAAAATATGGGGGACGATGATTTTGACTTGTCTATAATTTGGGGTAGTTCTGCCGGACACTTTATCGATAAGTGTCTTGTGGCGGACTAACGATATTTCCTTGATAGCACATTCTAGCTATTATTTTCGGGTATGGGGATGGGGGAGTTAAATTAAGTTAGGTGAATTTAAGTAAGGTTAGATTAGGTTACGTAAGATTAGGTTAAGTTGTTATGTAGTGTCGATGAAATTCCAGTCGACGAAAAACACACACACACATATATATATATATATATATATATATATATCCTGTTGGTTATGCTAGGTCAATTTCAGTCATGTCAACAAAAGCATCGACATAATTTCTCTATAGAAAAAAAAATATCCTATAAACTAACCAATCTCTATTTACGTGTAAGAATTAAGACTGATTTATGCTTAATGAATTTCTATATAAATAATTTAAATATATCTGATTTGGAGACCTTTTTTTTTAATTCTTTTTACACGAGTAAATACAATCAAGTTTAATTATTTTAAAGCTAGAAAATATCACAAGATCCTATAAAAAAACACGCTATACAAAAAAAAAAAGAAGTTAAGTTAGGAGCTTGTTTTCGAATCTAGTTAGTCAAGGAAGGGTACACACTTGATTGCCTATTGAATCACCAACCAACGCCTTAGTAAGTGTTCGGTCTTTTTTTGTTTTTTTATAATAGTAAATAATAAGCTTTTCTTATTATAAATGTCTCTGTAAAGTGAAAATATATTTGGATTATGGGTTTTATGAGTCATAAAACAAACTTAAGTCGATCAAACAAAAAGAATGAGTGGGGTTAAGAAGAAAAAAAAAAAAATATCAATATATAGTTGCAGTTCCGAGACTACAAATAATAATAATAGTCTTTGGCGTTTGTTATTACGATGAGAGTTTAAGGCTCTCAGTATTGGATTTACGGGAACCCAAAATGCATTCGGTATATAGTTTTGTACAGTCATTTAAGAAAAAACAACTTAAGTTTACTTCCGCGCAAATTGTTCATTTTCACGAAGGTCAAGATTTTCGTCTCACTTTCGACCTACAGCTTAAAACGTGGAATTCAAACTACGACACATCAAGGAAGTTCTCGCCCAAACTCGATCTGACACGACTTCCCAATCAGTAGCCCCGAGTTCTTACGTAACTACTGGGCTACCTAGATATAATTTCTCATTTAGATTCTTGATTCGCTCCGTATGATATAGTTTCCTTCAATAAAGGTTTAACATTATGAAGAAATAACTTCAGTGGACTTAAAACCCTTTAACGCCGGATTTGTTTGTAGGGTTAAGTTACGAATACGTGTATTTGAAAGGTTACCAATATGTAGCGGTCGTCCTTTTAGGGTTAATATGTTTCATCATTCTCTCTTATGAAACAAACATTTGAAGTAAAGAGGCGCATATAATAAATAAATAAATGAGAGAGAGAGAGAGAGAGAGAGAGAGAGAGAGAGAGAGAGAGAGAGAGAGAGTCGAAAAATTGAAAGAGACACTACAATGACTGTCCTCAAAAATAAGTGGCAAAGCTCATCAATGGAATGCCGGAACGTGTGTCAGCTTTATATGTCGGCTAAATATATTGATTAAATAAATCTGTTATTATTTATTGACTTTTATTATCAAATCAAAAAGGGGAACAGAAAAACCATTATCATTCTTGCTTCGGAAATCATTTTCCATCCTCAGGACTATAAAATTATAAAACATTTAAACGGTAAAAGACAATATATATATATATATATATATATATATATATATATATATATATATATATATATATAATATATTAGAATAAAAACAACGCAGAATATGATTAAATTAAAAGTAAAAATAAGGACTTATGAAATGTTCCCAGTATTTACTATATTTCTAATTGGGAGAGAGAGAGAGAGAGAGAGAGAGAGAGAGAGAGAGAGAGAGAGAGAGAGAGAGAGAGAGAGAAAATTGTCCGCTATTAAATACGGTCCAAAAGAGACAAATGCCTTATACATCATACAATATTTTAAGCATGACTAAGTTCTGTTCAGTCGAAGCTCAGATATTGAACTGCGCAGTATAAACACGTCTAAATGCATTCCTAATGACCAGAGTTCATTGAGGAAGACTCGCATATATCTATCTATCTATCTATCTATTTAAATTATTTTAAATAATTTTTTTACACAATCCACCACACAGTTCCTTGTAAATGCGTAAATACTACTCGGGGACGCAAAAAAAAAAAAAAAAGGAAGAGCTGGACCAGGCTTACTGATGCACGTGACCTCTAACATCAGCCATTAGTAACTTATCAATCCACTGAACGGTTCACAACTTGAACGATGAATTTAAATTACCGTCATGAAATTAACAATACGACGTGCCCGACGGGAAACAATAAAGTTTAGAATTTCTAAGCAGATTCCATCAAGAGAGCTCAGTACTATATTTCTAGTGTGACCTTGCTGTAGGGTTGGCATTGAGATCCTCCAAGGATGGAAGAAAATTGAAAATAATGAAAAATATTTCTCTTGACGTTTCTGGCAACTTTTTGTTTACAGACATAGTGAACAGATGCCGACAATGTACTTAGTACGGCTGGGTATGGTGCTTTTATGAAATAATTACTATAATAATAATAATAATAATAATAGTATAAAATTTATTTAGCATAATAATGTTAATATATATATATATATATATATATATATATATATATATATATTATATATATAACAGGGCGTCCCAAAAAATGTGTATACACACTTTAACAGCTGATAGCTCAATTGATGTTTCTTTCTTTCCAAGTTAAACCCATTAGAATTAATAATGGCAGTCAGACTAAGCTTTGAACAAAGGAAATTCATTCTAAAATGCTACTGGAAGTGTGAAAACGCAGTTGAAGTGCAAAGACAGTTTAGGAGGGAGTTTCAAACAGATCCACCAACGCGACTTACCATCACTCGAATTAGAGATAAGTTTGAAGCAGATGGAACTGTTCAGAATGTCCACAAGAAGCGTTCCGGAAGACCACGGACATCGACAAGCCCCACAAAGCAAGAAAGAGTACTGGAAACGTATCACCAAAGTCCAAGAAAATCTGTGCGGCAAGCGAGTCGTGAGGTAGGAATCTCAGAATCGTCTGTCCAACGCATTTTGAAGCGCTGTCAATGGAAAAGTTACATTCCAAGATTAGTCCATGCTATTAATGAAGATGATGATCCGGACCGAAGAGTGGAGTATTGCGAGTGGTACTTGGCACGATGTGGATGTGGATTGGACGAAGGGTTTCGTAGAATACCCTCCGCGTTCACCAGACCTCACTCACACCACTAGACTTTTTTTATGGGGATACTTAAAAGACAAAGTCTACGCTATAAAACCTGCAACAGTCGCTGAATTGAGAGCAGCCATTGAACGAGAATGCACACAAATACCAAACGAAATGTTTCGTGATGTTTGCTATTCCATTGCTTCGCGTTATCAGCAGTGCCTGGACCAGAACGGACGTCAGTTTGAAAACAGGCGTTGACAAAACAATTAAATAATGTCTGTAGATTCTATTACATTTTGAAAATGAAATGTATTTTAATAAACACTGCCTTTATAATTATTTAAAGTGTGTATACATTTTTTTGGGACGCCCTGTATATATATATATATATATATATATATATATATATATATATATAGCTTTGTAACCCTGGTTATGTTCCACCCGAACTGTTCATTCTGACGAAGGTCAAGCTTGTTGTCCCACCTCAGACCTGCAGTTTAGTGTGGAATATATATATTATATATATATATATATATATGAAAAATTATTTCACGAAAGTGACACGTGAAAAATATTTATGATGAATAAAACCACGAAGGGAAAAGAAACACAAAGGGGTGCTCAAGCGCTTTCGTCTAATGACGAGTGTTCCTGAGGATGTCATTAGACGAAAGCGCTTGAGCACCCCTTTGTGTTTCTTTTCCCTTCGTGGTTTTATTCATCATATATATATATATATATATATATATATTGTATGTGTGTGCGTGGTATTGCAAAGTACAAATGCCAAGCACAGAAATTATCGACCCCTTTTAAGCCGAGTAACTAAACACAAATAGAGTTAAATTAGCAAAGTGACATTATCCTCAAGATAACAATGAACCCTTCTGTTGAACGCGACAAATGTTGTGATCAAATACCTTAAATCAAGCCCCGCCTACGAATCGAGCAGTGACGTCAAATTTAGTCGCAAAACAAGAAATTTATCACGCAAACGTAAACAAACAAACACACAAACGCCTTCACAAATCCTCAATCTGAAATAATAACAATATTAAAAAAAAAAAAAAAAATGAATGAACAAAAAAGGCAAATCAGCCTTTTTTTACTTTTTTTGTTGTCGTCGTTTTTGTACCAATCGCAAACATCAAAAGATTTCTTGGCCCAGAAATCATCTTAATTTAATGGCATTTTAATTTACTCTCGTCTTTTCAGACGTAATGACTGGGATTAGCGGTATTTCTCGCCGCCGCATCGTTATAATTCAAGGTTTGATAAACTTTAATTTTATTTTCCACGTCAGACGCCATTTTCTTTTCCTCATTTTTTAATGTCATTTTTGTCTATTTGAATGGACTTTGAATGGCCACTTTTCTGCATTTAGGCTTTCTGCGTTAGTTATTAAAGTCTGCGTATCGCGCAATGTAAGCATTGGTTACAAACTAAACAAAATAAGAAATTGAGGACTTGATTATATATATATATATGTGTGTATATGTGTGTATGTGTGTGTGTGTCGGAAGCCATACATGATTTGAAGGACCAAACTGTAACGTTTACGCTTGTTTCATTATGTAAAGAAATCGACACTGCATTTGATTTTTGTGGGAGTTTTCGTAACTTTTGTAAACTTGCTGTCGAAAGGAATTTGCATGAGCGTCAGTTCAGTTTATTTGGGAGGAATGAATGCCAGAGGGCAGACCACACACACACACACACACACACACACACACACACACACACACAGCGATATTTATTCAAACTAAATAACCAATTATGTAAAACTAAGTGGGAAGGAGTGCCATTTTTATATCTGATTCTCTTATAAAGGTAAATTTTAAAGGCAACTTATTTATTGTCAATTAAATCTTTTTAAAAAGGAAAAGTCCTTATAAATTTGAACGACATGGTTTATCTTTTGTATTGATAAACTCAAGAGAAAATAGTCAAACATGGCGGCACTCCCTTTTGTTATGGAATGAGGATCTATTTTAAAACTTCTTGAATTCCGGTTCATACAAAAGGGATTCTCCGCTCTAAAATCACGTTACCCAGACATATATATATATATATATATATATGTGTGTGTGTGTGTGTGTGTGAACATTAAATTAGACGACTTGAGCAAAACTGACCCTAACATATATATATAGTTACAGTTATAACTAGGTTTACCGAGGTAGCACACTTACATCGATGTATCAACCTTTTATTATTGGAACGATAGTAACTTTGCAGTTTCGAAATAAGGCCTATTTAGAGGCAGAAAAAGGAGAGGGGGAGGAGTAGAATTGCTAGGTATCTACCGTAAGCCTTAGTCACGGTACTGATTACTTAAAATTACAAGTGGAGTGGATATTCCTTTTTCCTCCGAGTTATTTCCAGAAAGTAAAAATCTTCACGCGGTTAATGTAAATCTAAGCCATACGAGTATAACTGTGATTGATACGGGTAAATTTGTGCTGCCTTAGGGAGGAAACAAACTTACGGCGTATCTTTCTCCTGAAGAATCATGCACCAGGGCTAATAATAACTTCGGGGGGGGGGGGGGGGGTCTGCAATACAAACTAACGAAAATTGGAATAAATTGAATATGGAAATGGATGTTCTTTGGACAAGACTAACACACCACAGCGTGTTGCTTTCAGTGGTGATGAACCACGTACGAAAGCCCCGTCACTATTTTCACCACCTATTTGCTTGGCATTGATGCTGCGAGCTGCTCGTACCCTGAAATGGGCGGAATACTTCTACTTAAACTATGAATGCATCGATGAATTTAAAATATATATATATATATATATGGTTATCAAATGAAGGACTGCATTTAGTTACGCAGAATATACATTGTAATACTATTGCTAATATTGTCTCGTATCCAATACAGGTCACCCTCGCTTTATGCGGGGGTTGCCTTCCAAAAAAGCGTTTTCGCATAAAGAGAGCCATTTATTACATGTATTTTAATAAGGATGCGTTCCAGGACCTTTCCTGAACCCCTTAAAAAAACCTTTCATTACAAATCCAATGAAAAATCACGTAACAAAATAAAACAATCATTTGACATTATATAGAAAAAACCTTAAAAGAAATAATAACAGATTCTAAGAGGTTTAGGTGTGCTGTACCGCCTCCGCAGTTTCTTCACCCCCGTTCAGTTGCTGTCTCTGTACAGGGGTCTTGTCTGTCTCTGTACAGGGGTCTTGTCCGCCCCTGTATGGAGTATGCTTCTCATGTATGGGGTGGCTCAATCCACACAGCCGTACTTGACTGGGTGGAATCAAAGGCTTTTCGTCTCAGCAATTTCCCACCTCTTACTGACTGTCTTCGATCCCTCTCACTTCGCCACAATGTTGCCTCACTCTCTCTCTCTTTACTATCGCTATTATAACGGACACCGCTCTTCTGAACTCTCTAACTGCATGCCTCCTCCTTTAAATATAGAAAGCACGCAGCACCCGACTTTCGACACTTTCTCATTCTTTTTCTGTCCAATTCTCTAACGCGAGAGTTAATCGATATTTTCAGTCTTTCATCTACTCAACCGGTGAACTCTGGAACAATCTTCCTCAATCCATCTTTCCCTCTGTTTATGATCTTCTCTTTCAAACGCAGAGTGTCTAGGCATTTCGAAAACCCTGGACCTTGATTTTGGCTCTCTTCTTCTCCTACAGAGGGGACGCTTTTGCAGGCATTCGCCCTTGGCCCCCTCTTTCCTGCACACTAAAAAAGTATTTACTTGAATACTCATTGAACAAAATCAACAGTAATGGCAAATCCACACACTACAAGATGAGGGCGATTAACGTAAGTCCACATACAACAATGGACAATGCGACACTGAGTGAGGGAGATTGAGGAAACGACCCTAGTCTAGGGTATTTTACCTAAAATGGAAGCCCTGGGAAGCGTGCGGGTTGCGTCACCGCTCCGTTCCACCCGCACCAACTGCATAGCGGACTCCGCGCGCGCGCCTACGTTTGTCGCACAAGCTTCGCACATCCATATACATGGGTTGGACAGAATAATGGAAACACTCGCATTTTCGGTGCTGTATTTTCTGGTATCATTAATGGCGTTATGTACTTTATTAAATTTATATGTAACTGCATATAATATTGAGAACATCTTCTATTTTAATATGTTCATATTGGTTTTTCATGTTCTTTTAGAAGAAATAAAAATATGGCGCTTAGAAAAAATGTTACTGACTGTGAAAGGGGTATGATAGTAGGAGCCCGTTTGGTTGGTGTCTCAATATTAAAAGTCGCGTGATTATCCCTGCACCTTGAGGAACAGTCCCATACTTATGAATACATGAAAAGAAATTTAAAAAAAAACCACCACATAAGCACAAAAGTATTCTCCTTATTCTCCCCACTCCAAATTCATTAGAACTTTGGTACTGGTTGGTCTTAAAATAGGCTTTACTTCAGTTCCCATAACATAGTTATGACTGACACTGGTCTTTGCGGACTATTGTTAAATTGTGAACAAAAACGTTTTGATGCAACAGTCTTTGATCGATTCTTCACAGCTCATAATTATCATAGAAGGTTCTTCTGTCGCATTCTGTCAGTGTTGCTTTACGCTCACTATATTCCTTATTTGATGTTCTTTTTTAATTATTTTTGTATGTATTCATAACCTTGATAACTGTTCCTCGAGATACAGGAGCGATTACGTGCCTTTTATTACTGAAACACCAACCAAACGGGTTCCTACTATCATGCCCCTTTCACAAGCAGTAACAGCTTTTCCAAGCGCTATATTTTTATTTATTCTACAAGAACATGAAAAACCAATATGAACATATTGAAATAGAAGATGTTCTCAATATTATATGCAGTTACATATTAATTTAATAAAGTACATAACGCCATTAGTGATATCAGAAAGTACAGCACTGAAAATGCGAGAGTTTCCATTATTCTGTCCAACCCATATATATATATATATATATATATATATATACAACAATCTGCAGTCTTGACGCACAACACAACCGATTTCCGTCCATTTATAGAAATCATGCAGAGAATGAATGACAGATTCGGCCTAAATGCAGAAGAGGTGAAGCAAACATTATCTTAGAAGACGAAACAGTAACATACATTATACAGAGACTTCAAACACTTCACAATGTCTTATATACATGCTCCGTACAAAATACCCATACAAAAATTAGCTGAAAATACCTATATAGTGTTACTATGTATATAATAGAAAAATATTTCATCAAGTTCTAAGTTTTGCAATTTGGTTCCACAGTTTATCTTCTGAATTGCAATACGATGAAAAATAATGCTACTTGCTTCGCTCTTTAGCCTACTTCGCAACGGCAAAAGATCATGCGACGGAGGGGGTCTACAGTTTTACGTAAGATCCACGGGTCGCTACATCATCCAAACCGGAGGAGAGTTACCCATCCAACTACTACCCAAACTTAACGTCGCTTAACCTCGCTGACCTAACGGGAAAAGGTATTACGACGTAGCTGAAACCTACCCCTCCAATGAAAGAACACTCGACAAATGGCGCCAATCGTAAGCGGTATTTGAAGGTTTATACTTTATATATAAATAAAAATGACCAGAATGCAGATACTGATAAAAACTAAATCATAGGTCTGAATTAAAAGAAGAATACCACTTTCTATTATTTTGTCTTCAATATAAGTTATCATAAAAACGATAAAAAGGTCGTTAAATTTTTATATATATACTGTGTGTGTGTGGTGTGTGGGTGGGTATATATATATATATATATATATATATATATATATATATATATATATATATATATATATATATATATATATATAAACGGGTGTGCCAAAAAGGGGTACATTTTAAAAAGGCTATAAAATCAACATTTGTCATTTAATTTTAATAAAACTTCTACACAATAAAACATATGTATTTATCTAGAGGCAAACAAGTTTTCAGACTAAAATATCAGATAATTCAAATTCTATCAACATTTAACGAAAGAGTATGATTTTTCTACTTAACATACAAAAATTATTAAACCTTTTTAATATTTTTTTTTTATAAAAATAATTTTTAACGTAAAATTTACCTGAAATTATTAAAAAATTGTTCGAAATGCTTTCCTTCCATTTCAATAACTTTTTTTATTCTTGGCCGGAATTCATCTATGGCTCGATTTACTTGTTCCTGTGGAAGCTTTTCCCATTTTTGAATGATGATCTCGCGTAAATGAGCGACATCTTTTATCCTAGTCCTGTAGACTCGCTCTGCTAAGTTCTCCCATATTCCGGCCAAGAATAAAAAAAGTTACTGAAATTGAAGAAAAGCATTTCGAGCAATTTTTTTAATAATTTCAGGTAAATTTTAGGTTAAAAATTATTTTTATAAAAAAAAATATTAAAAAGGTTTAATAATTTTAGCATATTAAATAGAAAAATCATACTCTTTCATTAAATGTTGATAGAATTTAATTATTTGATATTTTAGTCTGAAAACTTGTTTGCATATAGAATTTTATAGATAAATACATATGTTTTAGTGTGTAAAAGTTTTATTAAAATTAAATGACAAATGTTGATTTTATAGCCTTTATAAAATGTACCTTTTTTTATGGCACACCCGTTATATATATAGTGGTGCAAAAGTCGCGCACACAGGAATTTTTAGTGTTGACTATATTATTTTTTTCTTTTAGGTAGGGATGTCTGCGAAATTAACAATAGACGAGAGAGTGAGCTTGGTTTTAATGCATGGAAAACCAGGTACTAGAAATCGATGAAGCTGGACAGAATTTAAATTCTGTACCGAGTCATCGATTTGTTGTACCTGGTATTCCATACATTAAAACCAAGCTCACCCTCTCGTCTATTGTTAATTTCGCAGCCATCCCTACCTTAAAAAAAAAAAAATACATTATAATCAACACTAAAATTCCTATCATGCGCGACTTGTGCCACCCTGTATATATATATATATATATGCACTAGAATCACAAAATAACACGTGACCTTATTAATAAGCAAACAACCACAAGGAAAAGGAAACACAAAAGCGCTCGGACTTGTGTTTCCTTTTCCTTGTGGTTGTTTGCTTATATATATATATATATATATATATATATATGAGAGAGTGTGTGTGTGTGTGTTTCTGTTACAGGGATTTGAAGATTAAAGAGTAGTGAATAAGCCTTATGGCTCTGGAAGCAACGTTTGACCGCTTTCATACAAACATTGATATCCGTGGACAGCAAGTAGAGACTGTATGAAGCAGTTTGCATCACCAAAAATGTTTACAAATGAATTGGAAATAAAAAATAAACCCTATATAAGTGCTAACACTTTTTGAATCACTCTGTATTATAGGCAACACTGAAAATTCCTGTGGTGCGTGACTTTTGCCCCACCCTATATACAGGGTGGCCCAAAAGTCCCTATCTATTTTGCTGAAATAATAGTAGTTTAGGATAAAAATGTAGTAACATGATTAGATGTATATTTATTTATCAAGCTTAGGTCTAAGATTCGACGTGAGCACCATCAGTGTCTCTGCAAATCTCAAATCTGTCCACTGCATTGCGGAACACATTCTCAAGCATCTCTGGGTTATTTTAGCACTGCCGCGACAATGCGGGTTTGCAGATTCTGCCGGTTTGTAATTCTTGTTTTGTAAATCTCAGACTTTATAAAGTCCCACGCAAAGAAGTCTAATGGTGTTAAATCCGCAGATCGTGCTGACCAGGGGCTGTTTCCACCACGTCCAATCCAGCGATCTGGTAAGAGCTCATCAAGGTACGCACGAACGATGTTTACATAGTGACATGGAGCTCCATCTTGTTGAAAGACAACAGTGTCGAGAATGTCACCTGAACGAAGCTGGGGTTAAAAAAAATGTTAAAACATATCAAGATAAATTGGTCCTGTTACCGTAACTTCTGCAAAGAAAAAAAGGTCCGTACATCTTCTATCTTGTCATACCCAACCAGACATTAACTGGGTTGGTTTTTCACTAGCCCAGATACGGCAATTATGTCGAGTAACCTTTCCGCATGTGTGGAATGTCGCCTCATCGCTGAAGAGAATGTGGTTTAATAAGTTTGTATGGTTTTCAATCAATTCTGTGCATATGGCGGCTCGTCTTCGATAATCATCTTCGTATGACTCATGTAGCACTTGAAAAGGGTAACTTTTCTTTTTTAATGTTGATTTTAAAATCCTTAGAACAGTCGATTTTGGTATGTTCAGTCTACGTTATGCTGTTCTAGTTGACATTCTAAGATTTGTTTCAAAAGCATTTCATATCAATTCGACATTTTCTTGAGAGGTACCGGGACGTCCAGATCTTGCCTCATCATGAACAGATCCTGTTCTTTTAAATTTATTGACCAGTTGCCAGCTCGCGAATTGCTTTGTTTGTAGGTCGTGGTTTGTGAAATCACCTTTCGAATTTTTCTCGAATTTCTTTGCACTTCTACCCTTGGATACGTAGTGTTACTAACTACCATCACACGTTCTTGTACAATTGTATATCCATCATCATCTATGGCCTGAAGAAAATAAATAGAAATATCATCATTTCAACAAAATAGATAGGGACTTTTGAACCACCCTATATATAATATATATATATATAATATATATATATAATATATATATAGTGGTGAGCTGCCAAAATTTTAACAACCGGTTCGCTAAGCTGCCAAATTTTAACCACCGGGTTCTGTATAAAAAATTCTGAATTGGGCAATAAAAAATTGACAACCCTTCCCACCCCACCCTTTCGCAATTTTAATTAAATTAATTATCTCGCTATTTGCCTTTTTCAAGTGTCTGCATTTTATGATTCAGCTAGGTATTAATAACTGAATGACAATTAATTAGTATAGTTAATTAGAGAAATAGACGTTTCTAATGAAATCAGAAAAGAAGAATTATTTAATAAAAACCGATGAATCATATTATCTACATAGTTAAAATTAAATTGCTCAGTCAACTTTAGCAATAATGAGTTATTAGGCAAAACATAAATATCAGTACATCTATGCTTTTAAATTTATTTTTTTTTAAATTTAAACATTTTTACGTACCTTATTATTACTTATTACGGTAATAATTTCCAAATGGCTTCTTGGTTTTCTCCGTAAACTGTCGTTTTGGATACACGAACTCTGGTATCTAAAGCGGATCGATGACTTCTCATCCATGATTTGACATATGTAACGGCAGTGGCGGCTCGTCGGTAGGCACTGCGGAACTGCAGCACCCCTAAATTTTTTATTTACAATTGAAATATCAAGAACAATAAAGGATGAGCTCACTGAATAACTTTTTCAATAACTTTTTAAACTTTTATTCATTGCTCAATGCTCATCCTTTCATTTCAGTAATTATTTCAACCCATTCTTAGAGACAGCACCCTAGAATTTTTAGTCACGAGCCGCCACTGGTTAACGGGTTCCAGAAGCTTAATGGTTTCCCCAACAAATTGATGATCATAAAGCATGATATGTGTTTAGTTGTTAAACTTGCTCTTCTATCACTACAAATAATATTCATCACCGAAAAAACCTCTTTCTGCTTCTGAGAGCTCTCTTCAGCGTCCAGCAAAAAAGTTAACAACCGTTCGCGTGTGAACCGGTGCGAACCGGGTCCAGCTCACCACTGTATATATATATATATATATATATATATTAATATATATATATATATATCCTCAGTCTCCTTCCTCTCCGACTTCTCGCATAATAAATATCGAAAATAAGGCATAGTTTGTGTAAGTCATCTTCGTAACTCCCGTTTCACTTATTATAGTTCTTTATTTTTAAAGAAAAAGTGGTATAATAAAAATTTATATATATATATATGTGCGTGTGACTGAAAAGAAAAACTAAAATTACTCCATGAATATTCAGGTACATATGTATTTGGAGACACTGTTTTATGCACGCAACGCTTCATATATACATGTGTGTGTGTGTGTGTGAAAGGTTATTAAGTTGTATTTGCATTAAGCTATTCATAAAGAAGTTCTACTGACTCGTACCGACAAGAGTGGTTATTTGACAATCGTCTAATATATAATATATATATGAAGCCTTGCGTGTGCGAAACAGCCTCTCCAAACACATATGTACCTGAATATGCCATGAAGTATTTTGTTTTCTTTTCATTAATTATATATATATAATATAATAGATATATATATATATATATATAATATATTATGATTAGTAACTATATTGTGGAAGGTTTTTTCCTAATGCTAATAAACTTTTCAACTTCACTTTCAACATATTGTACCACTGTTCTCTTAAAATAAAGAACTAAAAAAACTGAAGTCGGAGTTCAGGATGATGTCTTACAAACAAACCTTAATATATTCGATATCATTATTCTACTAGAGGTCGGAGTGTGTGAAGACTGCAAGATTTGTTTTCACTTTGGGTTGACATATGAAGATATACGGCCCAACTCTGTCCTAGATCATGAAGAATGGCAGCGAGTTAAATGAGTTAAAAGCAAAAAGTGTGTTCTCAAACAATGAAAGAAGGATTTAGTATTTTTTCTCTTTCACTCGGACAAGTCGTATGAAAAAGTGAAAGATCCTTTGCATGATCAGTATTTAGTAGGCTTACACACCACATAGAACTCGCATTTCTACTTATTTGTAACCGGTCTGATGTACAGTTATTCGAAAAGTCCCGTCACCCTCTACAAAATGTACATATTGTTACTCACTTCATCGTAATACCAATTTTATTTTTGTGTGATTAATTGTATTTATATGTGGTAGGTGTAATTTAAGAAACGAGTCACTAGCAACAATTACTTTAATTACAGTAAATACAATTACTAATTACTAATTAAGAATATCTGTGTGTGCACCATCATTTTCGTAACAAAGGATTATGCGCCTCCATGCGCGATGTGAGAATCGACGCAGCATTGCTGCTAGAGTGATTGCACCAAATGCATCTCGAACAGCGTGTTTCAGTTCCTCTGTTGTGCGGTAACGCACCCGGAATACGTTCTGCTTGACGAAACTTCATAACGCATTGTCACATGAAGACAGATCTGGACTTCGGGGCAGCCACTCAAGAGGGGCAGGTAAATGTCGCGAGCCATGGCCGATCCATTTGTCGGCGTAATACCGTCTTGTTTGGTGGTGCAGTCTTATTGAATCTTGGGTTGAAATCATTCTGAATATCATGCATCGTTTTGCCAGTATGTGACCTTTCATGAGCCTATATGCTCATCACTATCCTTTCCTCCTTTCCTCCTGGAAAAGAAAAAAAATGTCAATGAATCACATATAAATTCAATTAATCACAAAAAATAAAATTGGTATTACGATATGTACATTTTGTAGGGGGTGACGAGACTTTTCGAACACCCTGTAGCTATAGACTAAGGATGTGCGATTCGGGACTTTTCATTTCGATTCGATTCGATTCGGCCACTTAATTTCGATTCTCGATTCGATTCTCCATTCTTTTTGTTTCATCAATAAAAGCCCTCAAACTTTTTCTGAACCTTCAAAAAGACTGACAGTTTCACTCCTCTAGAACAAAGATACAGAAAATGGGCCCAGATTGGTAATAAACTAATTTTTAATGAAAGCGTAACATATTTAATTCACAGCATATAACAAAGAACAAAATAACTATTTATTTAATGAAAGTATAACACACACCATGTTCCGAACGTACACCCTGTTCCAAATTCTAATATCCACCATACTTGCCAGACAGTTTAAACTAAGTCGGAACAGGCCGAATGGAAATTCTCAATTCACTGCGCGTTGATTCGGGTCGGGTTTCGATTCTTTTACCGAATCGACCCGAATCGAGTTTTTCGACTCCCCGCACGCCTTTAGTATATACCAACAGCCCCCAATTAAAGCACGATATTGGATCATGCGTGATGTGGGTTTATTTATTTATCTATATATAAGAAAAGCCCACACCTTTAAATTCCTACCTTGAAATTTAACATTTTCAAAGTTTTCCAATGACCCCCCGTAGAAATGTAACCCGAATGATGATGTTTTCAGTTTAATTATTTAGAATTAATCTTTCTATAATCTTTCTATAAGTGGCCTAATTCTTAATCTGCTTATGAGGCCTTTGCCATGACTGAATAAAAGCGTTTGCGTGGCAACAATTACAATAAAATTTCAGAGCGACAAGCACATTGTACGCGCAAAGTAAGAAAGAAGTTAAGGCTGTCTATCGCGAATTTCATATTAGGTTGGGAGGCTCTACGTACTCGTATTATTCTCTCGACATATTCTTCCAAGTGTATCAAGGCACGCGCGTAACCCAAACTTCTCAGATGAATCTTAAAATAAAACTAGGTGAAGAGCGGCTACAGACCTAACTCCAGAATTTACAGCTAACCTCATCTAAAATTATAAGGACTCGTAGACCGTAACAGTTAATCAGATGAAATAAAATGCATTTCAAGTTTTTTCTTTTAATTAAAAGAAACCACTCGAGGTATGTAAAACACGAAAACCCCGCTTGCGGAGGTGCCGTAGCTAAGAGCGCAGTTCTTATACCTCAAGACGCTTTCAAAGCGTCGAGAAAATCTCTGCCCCCGCCCAGTAGGCAAAGTAACGCGAGATGCGCAGTCACTGCTTCATTCCGTCTATACATATATATAAGTATATGTGTGTACATATATATAAATATATATATTAAACAAAAAAATCGGACCTAGTATGTTTCATGAACTGCTCTCGATTTTCCTACGAAATTGCAAACAAGGGCAGTCGATGACCCTAATTTTATTTCTGCAATCGGTTTTCTTGAGAAACCTAACCTAACCTAACCTAACCTAATAGAGTTTCTTATACTATTGTTTTTTGCAAGATATCGCACTAATTCTTGTCATTTTTTTTGCAGAACAATGAGTGATGTTTGTATTAATTTGGGTACAACTATTCGCATTACACTGTTAACCACAGCATGAACTTTATCGACCCATCTACCGGAGCTCACACTCAGCAGGTGGAAAGCTTGTGGAATTCATTGAAACAGTCGAACAAACTGCGATGCGGAACAGATCGCGACCAACTTGACTCGTACCTTTGTGAATTTGTATGGCGTAAGCGCCACACCAGCTCGGACTTATTCAAAAAGATGTTAGTGTGTATTGCGTCGTTTCAGTAAACAAATTTATTCAATATCCAAACATTTTTCTTTATCATTTCTCAAGAAAACCGATTGCAGAAACAAAATCAGGGTCATCGACTGCCATTGTTTGCAATTTCGTAGGAAAATCGAGAGCAGTCCATGAAACATACTAGTCCTAAAAAAACTGGAAGGATGAGAAATTTTGCTAAATAAAGTTTTAAAAGCTTGTTAAATTTACAGCCCCCAAACTTTCAATAAACCTTTCACCCTTATTAGCCAATTTTAACCGACCTCTTTCATCGGTTTCACTCTTACAAATATTAATTAGCCAGAGTATTATCATAATAACATTTCTTAAAATATATGTGTAATATATACTGGAGCTGAATGCTAATTGGTCATTTATTTACAATTTATTTATTTATAAACTTATTTATAAATATGTCAATTTTATTAATACATTATCCATTATCGTTAGATTCAATACGATAACTGCGAAAATATTTGCGTAACGTCTATACATACAGAGAGTCTTCAGAACGTAGGCCTAGTTTTATTGAGCTACGGAAGTACCATATAGGCCTATATCTAATTTTTGTACTCGCCCTCTATAGAGGCTAAAAAGTAGTAGGCTTTAACTGTGACAAAAAAATTTCCTTATGATTTAGGCCGATTTGGATATCAATTCAAAATGTCTATCGCGGATTTGTACGCTTTAAGACCCGCAGATAAGTACAATTTTGAAGTACCGTAATTTAGTATCTCAAATGAAGCACAGTCCAAAATGACGTAAGTCGAAGTTACGATAGGGTCTACTACCGTATCTAATAGACACGAAGTCTATTTTAAAAAAAATAGGCAACATACTAAAATTCTTGTTAAAATGTCTCAATAAAAACAAATCCTATTTAAAATGTCTTATTAAAAAAAATCCTATTTAAAATGTCTTATTAATGTTTTGGTGTACTACAGCGTGTAAAGAGTTCCCTCGCACCATTAATTCCAATCCCTTTCTTAAGTACCGAGATGTATATTCGCCGTCTGTATATATACTGTATGTACAATGGCCGCTCATAAATATTCGTACGGAGGACTGTTTCAGTTATATTCGTCTTTATCTTTTGTACCATGAATAGGATAGTTATGAAAAGATTACCGTTCGTTTGGAAACATTTAACAAATAAAAAAGAATTAGTTCATCCGCATCATATAATGTAAAACATCAAACAATTTGAGGAAAATAAAAAAGAAGTTAAAATCCAAAAGTTTTCGTACATTTATTTACAAAATTATTTAATACTTTGTGTCCATTTTAGGCGTAAAGAATTTAAAAATTTTATCAGTAGTTGGCTGTTTATTGATTAGAGACTGTTGGCAATTCTGAATTCTAGAATTTTCTCTGTGAATCTTTATGGAAGATGGATGACTGTACAAGCCATTAGTAAGCAACGAGTCGTCGTAGTAAAGAGCTGTCTACAGATCTTAAGAGATCTGTTATTGTTGCACACGAGTCTGGAAAGAGTTATAGTAAGATAGGAAAAGAACTTCGAATTCCATTTACGATGGTTGCTGCAGTTATAAAGAAATGGAAAGTCTTTGGAACAATCAAAACTCTACCAACATGTGAACGACCTTACAAGATTTTAGAACGTACAGCTAGACGGATTGAAAGAATGGCTGCTGCGAATCCACGAGTGACCGCAGGGGATATTTGTCAAACATTAAGACTAAGATCGATGTCCAGCCCTCTACTGTACGTCGTACAGTGAGAAAGAACGGTCCGCATGGAAGAGTTACCTGAAGAAAACCTCTGCTGCAAAAAGTGCATAAAAAAAGCTCGTTTAAAGTACGCCCAGGATCATCAAAAGGAAGGATTCTGGAAGAACGTTCTCTGGACAGAAGAGACTAAAATTGAATTATTCGGGAACAACGAACAACGGTATGTTTGGCAAAATTCAACTATATACTGCATTCGAGGAAAAAAAATCCTTCCTACCGTTAAACATGGTGGTGTTAGTTTGCTTCTTTGGGGATGCTTTAATGCTTCTGGTCCAGGAAAGCTTGTTGTCATCAATGGAATCTTGAATTCGAAGAAACATCAGGAGATTTTAGAAAGTGTATTGCCTTCAGTTCGGGAGTTGCGAATGGTCGCAGTTGGGTACTGCAACAAGATAATGATCCAAAACATAAAAGTAAGAGCACCATGAAATGGCTTCAACCAAAGAATTTCAAGCTTCTCGAGTGGCCCAATCAAAGCCCAGATCTCGATTTAATCGAGAATTCATGGTGTGATTTGAAAAAAGCTTTTCGCAAGAGAAACCCAACGAGTCTGAATGAACTACAAATTTTTTTCAGAAGAATGGACTAAAATTTCTACCGAGAGATGTCGAAACCTTGTAGAAAAATACCCAAAACGAATCATTGAAGTCATCCGAGCAAAACGTGGACACACAAAATATTAAATAATTTTGTAAATAAATGTACGAAAACTTTTGCATTTTAAATTTTTTTTATTTTCCTAAAATTCTTTGATATTTTACATTATATGTTCAAATTGAAATACAAATTCAAAACTTTATTCAGAAAAGCATACAGGTGACAGAGTTTCACAATTTTTAGATATTTGTTATGACATTACAAATATAATCACAGTACTCTCATCTGACTATGCCCTTGTTGGAAGCATGGAAGCCTTTTTGGCAAAATTAATGGTATTTAGCTTATTTATTACATAAAAATGTGAAAGTGGCAAGTAATAATAACAGAGACAACAAAAAATAATAATAATAGAAATAATAATAATAATAAATACAATATAAAGTTTACAAAATGTGACATGATTTTAAATTAAATGATTTATTGTACAAGGTGAGTCAAAAGTCTCCATACATAAGCAAAATGGTCATGATAAATAAATGATTATTTATTTTTTATTTTTTTGCAGGCGATGTACTGAGATACCTTTGTATGTGCCATCCGTATGTGCATTCAGTGTAATGGTGCCCACATAAAGCATATTTTGTGACTTACAAGTGATTGCATAATAAAGTACCATATTACATAATGAAAGTGTCAAGTAATAGTAATAGTAACAACAAAAAATAATAATAATAGTAAATATTGAATAATCTTATTGATAAAACAAATTACAATACTTTTACAATTTACAATGACATAAATAATAATTGTAAAACTGGACTATTCATTTTATTCATAATTTACAAAATGTTACATAATTTTAAATTAAATAATTTATTGTATAATGAGTAGTAAATAAGTGCTGTTTAATAAAAAAATATAGAAAAAGAATAGATTACGATATTAAAGGTAATTAATGAAATTAGCATATTTTAATTAGTTGATTATAAAATTGATTACTATGATAAAAAACAGTAGTGTTTTTTATTGATTTGCGAAATACATTTAGTAATGAAGCCTGCCTGATATGGATGGGTATTGTATTCTATTCGTCTGCTCCTTTGAAAGAGAGAGTGCATTTCCTGCAGTTTCTATTGTACAGTTAGGTTTGTGTATAAAAAAATCACTGGCAATCTGGTGTTATAACGATGGTGCATTTGATCGCTCTTTGAATGGGTGATGTATGTCGATTTTTGTTTATAACTTTGAACGTATTGACAGCAACATTGAATCTGTATAAGTCAATGGAGTTAAACTCATTTTTTTATTTGTTAAAATTTTCCGAACGAACGAATAAACTTTTCATAACTATCCTATGCATAGTACAAAAGATAAGGACGAATATAACAAAATTTCTCTGTAGGAATACTTAGGAGCGCCACTGTATGCAAACGGAATCTACGTGTATATACAGGCCTGTATATAAAAGCATAATAGTTATTTTATTTGAAATACAGGCCAACTAATATACTACAGAAAAATGTGATATTCTGAACTACAATGCGGGTCAGCCAAGTAGCCCATTTCCCTACGATGGAGGTGGGGTGGGTAGGGGAGTGTGCCCCAAGGGTCACCTGAGCCAGAGCAGAAATAGAGTAAACAGCCAACTCAACTCCACCCGATGCCAGCGACTGAAAGCGAACCAGCGCCACACCACGCCGCTCGAAGTCCGCTACCGTAATCACTGAGCTACCGAGCGCCCTACAATGCAGTTCCCTTGAATGAATATAAAAACTAAATACAGTCCTAATGAAAATAAAGTAATTTGTAGCGACATACTTCATTAGATCTAAAAGTCTTTTGCATGGGGTTCATAGGCAACTATAGGGAATAAAATTATAGAATCACCCCCCCCCCCAACAGTAACAGCAACAACCACCCTCCCTCATAAACAATACAAAAACTTAGTCGTGGCTTCCCACTAAGTGTCGGCGTCAGACTAGTTTGGCGCCAACTATCTCCCTCTTCTGGTCCAACGCTCCAACTCGTTTAGAGTGCTGGCGAGCAGGGCTGCTATTTTGGCGTTGCGCTCACCCTCACTAAGGGTTATAAAGAACATTAACTTCAGAGAGAGTTCCGATGTGACGTCATTAACTTGATAGAGGAAGCCATATGATGTTATTTCTTTTATTTGGTACATTATGCAAACTATACCCTCAAACTATGATGGGAAATGGTATATATAAGCATCACGCAAAAAAGATTTTATACTAGCAGTTTCTTAGCACTGTCAAATGTAGTGGTGCTAGGCTAATTATAAAGCTTAATCAATCGCAAATAAGGTCTGTCGAAATATTGTATTTTGCTTTAACTGTGTAAGCGAATGAAAACTTAAATATGACTTAATACAGATGTGTGTGTGTGTGTGTGTGTGTGTGTGTGTGTGTAAGAGAGAGAGAGAGCAAACATTTATAGGACTAGAGAAACTGCAAGGCCTATATCCATATCATTTATACATGTTTCAACTACATCTGATTTTAATGTCACATTAAAATATAAAATTGAAATGAAAGCACAACTGCACTGAATGAATTCAATGACGATAAGCGAAGTCATAACACGTACGATACATTCTACGCAGGCCATGAACACGAAAATGACTTATATAAATATATATATTGTATATAGAAGTAAGATGCACAGACCATCCATCATACTAATAGATGATGTACTAACTAAAAAATAATGTAATGCTTATGCATAATGCCTCGTCCATACTTATATTTAAATTGCAGAAAATTATAGGCTCGTATCTGTAGCCTATCTGGCTATCATAATCATCATTCGCAAAATAGATATGTTCGTAAAAATGTATCTAACAACACAGTACACCAATTTATTTACAACATCTAAATATCTTATTTGTGGCGGTCAATTTGTTTTAAAATATTTGTACACATGAAGGCTTCTACACTCTTTAGCGTTATGCGTTTTGTCAGTCTGCGCACGTATGCTATTTGCATTTTGCGAATCAAATATACTTATTTTAACTTTACGGCGAAATTTATGTGCATATGAAAACATTAAAATGAAAGAAGAGAGGTGAGGCACAGGAAAACAATGGGAACAGGATTATACCGAAGATGTTTGGTGAATTAGACGTTTCGCTCTTTCAAAGGTTTCGCAAAAATAAGAAGTGTAACTCCTGTTGAATATCATTTTTTGGACTAAGCCAAGCTATAAGAGAATGGTCATCGAAGATTTTTATTTGTATAAAAATCGTGCTCTGGCGACCATTGTCGATGACAATAAATTTCACCGATATGAAAATTATAAGTAATACTTTCAAACTGACATTACCGTTTATTTAATAACCGCTATACGTCACTGATTAATAGGCCTACGCTTTCATGCTCTCTCTGGCTCCAATTGGCAGATGTCCATCATGGGGATTCACGGCTGACATTAAGTCCATCAAGTAATTTCGGTTTGATTTACAATTTTCATTATTGTAATACAATTCCTTACACTCAGCCATCCCGTTTTCATTTCCATTTGGCAGTTCTCACTGCATTAAATTATATATACGTCATAGGCAGATTCCATGCAGAAGTGAAATATTTATTTCAGCCATGTTTAATGTTGCAGCATATGTTTCCTACAAATGTAAGTAAAAAACTGCACCTGTTTCTGAAATTTAGTTACAGAATTCTGTACTTAAAGCTAAACTAATTTTGTGAAAATTCTGTTTCATCTTTATTGTATAATAATAAAAGTATCTACAAGTTACTACACACACACACACACACATATATATATATATATATATATATATATATATATATATACACCAGCCTATGACCCATTGTTAGATCATAGCGATACAGCGAGACTGGCAAAACATACAACAATGGCCATCTGACAAAGAATTATCGCTGAATGTAAATAAAATTCTGCAATAATGTGACGTTTCAATTTACTTAAAATTTCCAGTTATTTAAGCGAGTAAACTAAACTAAAATAAACGTAAATAACTTACAAATCAATAAAATATGTAAATATAAATAGGAAATAAGTGTGAAACAAAAGTAAAATACCAACTTTCCATCATGTCAGTTCTGAAAAGAAACAAAGAACCCGAGCTATACTAAACAGGACCGACTACACATACTTTTAGAGTCTGTATAAGTAAAACAGACCTGTTTAGTTGATAAGCGAGTGATTAATGTTAACGAACGATGGCAACTTTTTAAGGAATAAGGCCCTAATAATTTTTAATGAACTGGCACACCAAAATAGATCAACGTGTATATAGGTTTCAGCCAACACACACACACATACTATATATATATATATATATATATATATATATATTCAGCTACAGACTGACTGCTTGGAAAGGGTATTCTAATTACAAAACAGGAAAACCAGAGATGAACATTACTTATAGGCTTTAATTATGGGCGACGTATCCGGAATTTAGCAATTCCATCATCAGGGCTCTAAACACAAAATATTAAAATTATAATTATACATTTCAAATAAATTATTTCAAATGTGCTACATATATATTAAGTTTGTAAGTTTGTAACCAAAATTTAAACTATAAACAAATAAAAATTAATTAGCCAGAAGAGCCAGTTCAAACTGGCACAGAGCTCAGGCCAAGTAATTCAACCCATTGCGCCAACTCCTGGATTTTTACCAGCATCATCGGTACTACGACTAGATAAAAGCAGAATAAAAATAAATAAATAACAACAGTAACATATATTACAAAGCTCTTTAGCTTATATAAGTCTATATAAATTCCTAAACCAGTAGCAGAGCCTAACGTTATACTGAACAAGGCCACATTAAAAAGCTACATAAATACCGATGCCACACTTCCTTACAACTCCAATAAATATATATTTCTTATAAAACAATATAAAGATGTAATCATATAATGGAATACGTTTTGCAACGATTTTCAACCTTAAAATAAAGCAACTGTCGGCAGTAACTTCCGATACGCGTGGCTTTGAAGCGAATGTTGGTCGAACAAAAATTCGTTCAGGGTCTGCCTTATAATGCGTTGTCTAAAAAAAGGGTAAACAGTATTTGGTTTCAGACTTCTATAATTATAACCATAATTACCATATAGCGACTCGCAAATAGATGTTAATTTCAATGTGTGCTGTGGACCGATGTTGCAAACCCCTCGGTTAGGGATTGTGTGTACCTACTTTTGAGAAAGGTCAAATTATATAATGAAAACGCTTACCCAAATCGTTCGTGTTAATGCATGATATTCCATATATATACATGTGAGAGAGAGAGAGAGAGAGAGAGAGAGACTGTTCCAAGCAAGCCAATCTGAAGAAATGGAGAATAGGGTGCGGTGATGAGCCCGCTGCCCGTAATGTGTTTGGCTCGATCCAGTTTTCCTTTCGGAGGGGACTTATTTTTTCCCAGTTGGTGGTGAAAAGATGCCTTGTATTGTTGCTTTTACTCGTGGCCGAGCGGCTGAACAGTCCAACTGTAACGAAGCCAAAGGGCCCTTGTTTGTCAGGTTACTCCAACCCACGTACAAAGCTTGTCGACGTCGCTAATACTGTAAATCTGTCACTACGCACGGCTGAAGAGCATCTCCATAAACTTTGATGCAATGGACACATGGTTCTTCGAAAACCTTTTCTCACAAAAGAAAATGTGAAGCGAAAATTCGAGCGAGTCAAACCTCCTGAATTGTTCTATCAAGCATAATTCTAGTTGAACACTCGAGTGCGAGAAGAAGGCTATGGAAACTGTTACACCTTACAATACATTACTTCGAAAAGTCCAGATATGAATTAAACTTATTAAGCTCGTCTGAGAGATTCTTCTTGATTGCTAGATGCGTAAAACAATTCTTGCCACACTTATACCAAATGTGAAGGAAATATTGATTGAACTTTGGCAAAATCTGAAAATAATGTCATCCCCAAAATTCCATCGTATCGATATTACTGTACAAGGTATCCAAACCTTTCATAAAACATGGAAAGGCTACTAGATATTGATTGTATGTGTTTACTTATTCATCATACCTCGTATGGGTATATGTACGTTGAAAGTAAAACCAGATTTATTTTCAGGATACTCACTTTATCCTTGCAGGGTTCTCTCTCTCTCTCCTCGGTATGGGCCGCAAGGCCTTTTGAGGTACTTCTTTTCCTTGTAACTCTTTGTAACTCTCTCTCTCATTGAGTACAAACACCGGACACGCATTTCATCATCCTCATCCTCATTACTCGTACCAAATCTAATCATATCAGTGAAGTAATTTCTAGTGATGGGATGATACCAAAATTTTTAACGATTCCGATTCCGATACCACTAAAACGTCTCGATTCCGATTCTCAATATTTTAAATATAATTCTATACTTGTTTTTCTGGAAATTGTCATATTTTACTCTGGTAAGATTAACTATTTACATTATGAGTATGGTAATATAAATTATAAATTATAATAGATTGGTTTAAAAATAAAAATCAACTGTAAGTTGTAACAATTCATTTTAATCTTCTTGATTACACATCATGGATATACATGTTTTAATGTATAGCTACAATACAATAAAAATAAAATTTGTTATCCTCTTTCATTTAAATTTTAAAGTTTACATTGCAAAACTGGTTCAATTAAAAGTTAAAGAATCGTTTTAAGAATCGGAAATCATGGTACAATTCTCTCGATTCCGATTCCGATTCCGATTCCTGAAAAATGCTCGATTCTTCCGATTCCCGATTCCGATTCCGATTAATCGTCCCATCACTAGTAATTTCAGGAAAATCTGACCCTCGCAATTTCCTTTTGACATGAACTGTCTCAACTTTTGTTTCATCTTTCAAAAAGCAAACGTTCTTGACGAAATAACAACGTAACAGTTATTTCCTGTTGTCTACATAAATGCGCAATTTTTAAAGGTATAATTCTGACTTAAAGTTAAAAATAACACCTTAATAATCTGACCAACAACTTCAAAAGCGACTATGAAATTTTAACTTCCACCAAATACCTGTCAACCAACAATGTGACAAAATTTTGGAGAAAAAATTGGTAATCAACAAATACGAAGTAGATTTATCTTACATTTTGTACAGAGGAACACTCACCTATATCACTATAATCCCATATAGTCCCCTCGTAAGAAGAATAACAAATTAGGCTGTGAAAAATGCTAGCGTATACTCTGCTCTTGAATCTGAAACCAAAATAATCTGTGCCGTAACAAATTTAAAGCTATTTTCGGGATAATACTTCTGTCATCACAGCAAAGAAGGTACTCTCCCAAACCTTTAATTTACGAATGCCTTCCGAGACGTTTACGTTAAGATGGGTGAAATATTACCGTATATAAATACGTTTTAAAATTTGTTGCTTTGCGCAAACCTCAACGTCAATGACCGCGGATGTTTCGACGCCATGGAGAGAGAAATCACTCGTCCAATTATGTACGATCAATTTACACGCACGATTGTGGTTTCATATGAAAGAGTTCAATTTGTGAGTTTCCTCAATATGAGTTTTCTTATTCAGGACAATCAATAATAATCAACAACAAATAACAAAAAGTTTTATTCAGTACAAGAATACAATTTACATAAAGTTTTATAACCTTTTATCAGTATTTTTTTGGGTACAATTTAGGTATCTGATATAATATTAATGTATTTACAGTATTTTAATCTGAATATGCCGTTTGAAGCATGGAAGCTTTTTAGACAATTAATGGGATTCAGTTTATTTATTACATAAGAAGTGAAAATAGCAAGTAATAGTAATAATAATAATAATAATAAAAAGGTAAACATTTACAAAAGTAGTGTTTGATTATTTTACACAGTTTCAACTAAAATGAGGAATTGTAAATTAGGAGAAAATAAATGATGTTTAATGAAAAAAAGTAAGCTAAATTATGAAATTAAAAATGCTTAATGAAATTAGCATATTTTAGTTAATAATAAAATGGGCACTTAATTACTATGGTAATAATGGCAGTAGTGAACTTATACATCAGTAGGAGCTAATGAACTACTTATTTAGTGATTTGCGGAATACATTTAGTGATGAAGCCTGTCTGATATTTATGGGAATTCCATTCCATACATCCACTCCTTTGGAAGAATGTATTTCCTGCAGTTTCCATTGTATAGTTTGGTTTGCGTATAAAATTTGTGGCCAGTTCAGTGTTATAATCATGATGATTTGATGTAAAAGTCAATATTACGAATTTTATAGATTAACAAGATTTTCCCCAAAAGTTAATCTATAAAATTCGTAATACAGTATTAAATTTTACATGTATAATAGTTTCATCATTTTGAACTTTAAAAAAAAAAAAAATTATGATCAGTTTTCTGGAGGAGTCTAAAGTACTCGTATATGGTCGAAATCTTAAAATATATATATCAAAAGCGAACTTTGGTTTTCTCAAGAACTGTTTTGGAAAAAAAAAAATCTCATGGTAAAAAAAATTCGTTAAGAAATGTGGAAATAAGATTTCTCAAAAAATACATTATATTATTATCATTAATGCCATAACTCATGACAACTCGTGACTATTAATAACAGAAGTCCAAATTGTAACATATATTTTATTGTAACATATATTGTAACATATATTCTGCTCGATTTTTTAGTTCATTCAGAACAAAAATTAAATGACATAATGACAAATTAATCATCAATATAATTCCCTTCTTTTTCTATAACCTCCTCCCACCTGTAGAAAAGCTTTTTTTATGCCACGTTCGAAGAAATCCCTTGGTTTCGAGTTAAAAAAAAAGCGATCACTTCGTTTTCGATCGCTTGCCTGGATTGCAACTTTTGTCCATCTAGGTGGTGTTGCGGACTTCTGAATAAATGGTAGTCTGAAGGTGCGATGTCTGGTGAATAAGGTGGATGAGGCATTTTTTCCCAACCAAATGCCTCCAATTGAGCAGTGGTGATTCGAGCAGTGTGAGGGCGCGCGTTTTCCTGGTGGAATAGAACACCTCTGCGATTAATTAATGCGGGACATTTTCCTTGTAATGCCATCTTCAATCGTTGGAGTTGTTGGCAGTAGACTTCAGCTGTGATTGTTTGGTTATCTGGCAGAGGCTCAAAATGAATAATTCCTCGCATATCCCACCAAACGCATAACAAAATTTTCTTTGGATGGGGTCCATTCTTTGGCTGAGGTTCAGGCTTTGTTTCACGGATAAGCCACTGATGTCGACGTTTAATATTGTTATAGAGGACCCATTTTTCATCCGCAGTGACGATCCGATTTAAAAACGGTGCCTGCAGTTGCCGAGAATGCAGTGATGCGCAAATATCGATTCGATGTTGAAGATTCGCTTGTGACAAATCATGCGGAACCCATTTTCCAACCTTCACTACTTTTCCTACTTTTCCTTCTGTATCGTGATAAAACCTGTGCGAACCTGTCGCCGCGTGTATTTTGCAACATTTCTAAAACTATTTCACATTATCTTAAGGTTATTCTATTATCTATCGTCCGTTTTATAATCGAGCAGAATTTATGTTACAACCTGATATATATACAGAAACTTCGATCGCGCAGTATATAATATTTTATTCTCTTTGATTACATCATGATGGGCAAACTACACATCTAGAACAGAAGATGTAAACCAAGATTTCAATTACGTGTTTTTCCGTAGCATAGTATTATGTTCACGTATAATGAAAGAATTTTAGCATAAAAATTTTCACGGAAATATTAATTCTTCGCGACACAAATAAAATCTCGAGATGAATCATGACTCTTTGAAGATGAATTTGAGTAATGGAATAATCATTATGTCTCTGATGAATTTTCTCATATAATAAATAATAATAATAATAATAAATAATAATAATAAAAATAACTTCGGGGATATATTTCTTGAAAATCTGAGTTTTATTACGAATAAGAAAAACAAATTAATTTTAAACATATTTACTATTTATTTCAATAAAAATTCTTATCATCGTCAGTGCAACATCTAAACTGGTACACAGTTTGAAAATTACAAATTAAATAATTAGAAATAGTATAAAAATTAATATAAACTTAATTAATTTACAATTACAGTGAAGTAGCTAACAATAATGTAAAAAAATACAAGTTATTATTATTATATAAATAAATTAAAAAACTTCATCATTTTATATATATATATATATATATATATATATATATATATATATATATACATTTTTTCCTCTTTTTCTAAAAATGAAGTCATCAGTGTAAATTTATATGAATTTACAGAAAAAAAATTATATAATTAGTTTTTAGCAAAATAGTAATAACTAAGATTCAATATATATATATATATATATATATATATATATATATATATATATATATATATATATATATCATAAATTCATTAAGAAGATAAATTGCACTCATGATTGAAATATATTTAAAAACTTTTCATTCAATAATATTAGGCGAAAATGATAAAAGCACTAGTTCGTGTATCCTTAAATTGCACGCGCGCGCGCGTACACACACACACACACACCTAACCGTTTTTCAATGTATATTATCTTTTTAATACATTACCAAATAAAAATACAGTGCTTTCAACAGTATTATAAAATGCTTTCAACAGTGTGATAAAAAAGTAAAATATTGCACTTCAAAATACCAGAGTAAAAAGTGTTATATTTACGCACGTATGTCCAGTGCAATTATTCTCAAATGCATTGCAATGCATGAGGGCATATTTCAACTCTTTTTCTTTTTTTTTAAATGCATTTCGATAGTGGTATTTCAAAATTGGTTAGCGTCATCTATCCGCCTTTTTACTTTAACGGTTTCGTTTTAATTCGCGATGACACGTAATCGCGTAAAATATTAGAATTCATTTTTGTTTCTTTGATATCGTAATAATTGTTTCAAAAGCTTTTAAACGTTCTCCACATTACGCATTATTCGTTGTTTATCTTCCGTAGTTTTGTGGTTTTGTCACTTACGACGATGTGGAATATATTATTATCGCCTAATTATATTTGAAATGTTTCTGATTTAATCGTGAATTCGCTGCTACGTACTTTTGAGTCCATCAAAAATTGTTGATCGCCGCGGCGAAGTACGAGTGAACGTTTTACGGCGGGCTGAGCGAGTAATTAATTAAGGGAGTCTCAGATAGGCCGAGCGAGATATTTTTAAAGAAAGAGTAAAATTTGTGAGCCTTTTTAACGAAATCTTCTGAAAGTCGCTTCCTACGCTATTCTTATACGAGTTTTAATCAGACCTTCGCGGGAGTGTCCTGAACTTTCGTGCGATTCTGGGGTATGTTAAAAAAATTATGTTAAAGCAGTCATACTCACTATCACGAGTCTTTGAGCAAAGTTGAGACGGATGAATCTGGGGCCTAAAGAGGGGCCATGGAAATTTGTCTATATGTTGGTGAGGCGTGCCAAAGAGGTTGAGCACTACTCGTTCGTCTACAGCGAATAAAAATCGTGTGACTGAATTGTCGATCGAAATGAGTTGATGAGTTTCGAAGAATTTGTTAACTCGAGTAAATTAATATTTCTACTTATAAATATGACGTGGCTCATATTTAATTTTTAATAATTTTAATTCCTAAATTAAATAAGTCGTACGACGAAAATAATTGGTATGCATAAACGATAAATGATAAGTTTTAGTACAATTTCTGCCTGCACAATTTCGAAGTCATATTACGTAACAAGAAATTATGCTTTGAGCATTACTTCTCACCCGTAATAAGCCTTATACAAGTAATGTTTTATCCCCAAATACATTAAACCATATTACTTTTTAGTATATCATTTTCACAAAACAAACTTACTATTCACCTTTTTATTAAATGAATTCTATGGGGGCATAGGGTATCATACTCGCACTACGCTTTATATGTATGGGTCAGTGAAACTAAGAACGACCTACATTTGAACAAATGACTTAGAGTGTTACACCTCCATATATGGTCATACTCTAAACTCTCGCTTCGTCTTAACGCTTCGCTACTTTGTACTTAAAGAGTTTAAATAAAGTACATAATAGACTCTGAAGTTCTTTGAAGAATATTTATCCTAAAACCACAATAATGTCGTGCGTTATAGCAAATAATTTAACAATTTCTGAGAGGAATTTACGATTCCTTCATTAAGGTTACCGAATCTCGTCGTTCAGTAAATTAATATTTTTTCCGCTCATATACCATGCTGTCCAGACAGTCCAGCTTCTTCCAATTGAGATGGTTCGCCTCTCCTACCAATTTACTGTTCAGTACGAGTATATACAGGGTTATTCAAAAGTCAAACAGGCATCATGGCCACATACTGTACAGCGTTTTATTTCAATTTCGTTACTATGGTGCTTGATTTTTAACTATATATATATTATATATTTCAAATGTTCCGTGCGATGATTCCTCATTTTATGAAGGTCAAGCTTCTCTCTCTCATATATATATATATATCATATATATATATATATATATATATATATATATATATATATATATATATATATATATATAATGTTCAAGATTGTTGTAATGCACTAGGCCTAAAGAAAAATATTTTTTAACACCCATATACTGACCTATTTAACAAGATAAATAATGTTAAATAGTGGTCTAGACTTTAAGGAGTTTGGCTAACGCCAGACGATTTTATTCGGCTTAGAGAAGAGCCTTAGATGAAAGGGTTAACTGTACCGTAGTTAATATATTTCTAGATTTAATATAATTTTTAAAAATATGCCTTTACTTAATGATGTATAGTTATAAAATAGGGGCGGTAAAGGCCTATGATGAAGAAAAGTTAAAGTAGGTCTATTAGGTCTGTGTACCTGTAGGCATTATATAGGCCTAAGGCTAATAAAACCAAAGTCTATGCCATAGATGTAATTACGGTGTTTACAATTATAAAGAACTGGCTCATATTTACAATACCTTATTACCAACAATGTAAACTTGTTAATTAAACTTTTGGTTAAAGGCTCGTGGCCTACAAAGAAACAAGAATTCAGTTCGGCACTGAGACTGTGCCGAATTGGCTCTATATACGCTAGAAAAGCCCTTCCCTTATCTTCTTTCTCGTAAAAGTGTCTGGCTCTACAAATACGGTTCGAAATCTTACTCAACGCTAAAATTGGTTGAGAAATTTCACCAATTTTCTGTTCTTCACCTGTAATCTTATCTTCCTTCTCAAGTTGCTCGTTCACACAGAACCTTTCGCAAAACAAGATCACTAGGCCTATACGATATTGTAAGCCTAATGAAACCCATGTTACTAAAGTTTTGTATACAAAGCTATATAAATTACATAGAACCACAAGCCCGATTTCATATTTAACGTTATTGTCAAACTATTTCATTGGATTTATCACAGAGGCAAAAGAACACACGATACAACCACTGTCTACTATGTCTATAAATTATAGGCCCACCACCCGCCAAGGCAGCTGGTGGTAGAGCGCTTTGTCAACAAATGGTTCTGGGTTCGATTATGAGTGTTCATAAGAGTTAGAAACTAGCACATCGCTCAGGCCAAACGAATGCGGCACATTGCATTAACTCCTGGATTATTATTAGCCAGCACCATTGGAAGTTGAACCCAGGACTTCAGTGTCTTCGCTTCTCGAGAAGCGGTGTTACCCAATAAGCCACTGGACCTGGCGGGCTTGAATCTAGGCTCGGGCTTCAGTATTTTAGCGATGAAAGTGATTCTCAGGGTCTCTTCGACGACACGAAAAACTGTAGGTCCCTCTTATATCTAATATTCACAATAGGTTTCTTTAAATGGAAACTGAAAAAGTTTTTTTGGTGTAAGCGTCCACTACGTTTTACCAAAATTTGGAAACAGTGAGTGTACAGTACATTCTCTGTAGTGCAATTTTAAGGTGAACTAAAATATTTTTAAGTAACCTTTATCAGAATAGTGCAGCTATTTCATTTTAATTTAGGTATTCCTACTAATTTCAGTACGGTACTTTCCTTATCCCGGACCCCAGACTTTTTTCCAGTTGCCAGACTTCAATTTTGACAGAATATTTTCGTTAAAACTAACGAAAATATCACGACTTAACCTAACCTTACCAACTAATTAGGTTAATTGAATGCCTGGTTAGGTAAACTGTACACCCTTGATAATTGGTTAGGTTAAATCGTGATATTTTCGTTAGTTTTAACTAAAATATTCTGTGTCAAAATTGAAGTCTGGCAACTGGCAAAAAGTCTGGGGTCCGGGATAACAGGAAAGTACCCTAATTTCTTATATATTTAAAAAACTCCAGACAATTTAAGAGCGCCAACTTCATTTTTAAACTAAATAGGCTAAACTACTCTTAATTTAAAAAGTTAATATTCAAATAAAATTAAGCTTAATTATAATGGCTGAGGTATCCCACAATTATCCTAGAAGTACCCTACATATTAAATAGGTTGGATCACCTGAAGATCAGGGCCCCAGCCTTCTTTAGTTAGCCTTATAAGGCTAATTAACGAAAATATCACGACTTAACCTAACCAATCGTCAAGGGCGTACAGTTGACCTAACGAATGGTTAGGTTAAGTCGTGATATTTTCGTTAGTTAGCCTTATAAGGCTAACTAAAGAAAGCTGGGGGCCCTGATCTTCAGGTGACCCAACAGGTTTAAATGATAAGTTATTTTACTAAATGAACAAGTAGGCCTAAGTCTATGTAAAATATAAAATAATTTATACCTAGGTTAGGTACAAAAACTAGAATGTAGGACAAAAGCCCCCAGGAAAAATAAGAATTTTTTTTAATCATATTTTATTCTTTATTATTTACAGTTTATGAACACTTCTCTGACATGTAAAATATTACGTTTATTATATCATAAGACTGCAATAAGGAAGGCATTATAAGTATTATACAGTAGCACACATTAATGCTAATATTTACACAACCATAAAAAATTACATTATAAAAGGATCATCATGCCTTATCTAGGCAAAGTCAGCTTTATAAGTATTATACAGGGTGTCTCAAAAGTCACTATCTATTTTGAAAAATAATGGGAATTACGAAAAACTGGTTTAAGACATGAAAAATAATTTATTTCAAAGTAAGTGCCACAAAGAATTAGTGCTATTATTTATCTGTCTCCACATGGCGACCATCAGTGTCTCTACAGAGCTCAAAGCGATAAGTTGTTTCCCGGAACACACTTTCCAGCATTTGAGGTGTATTTTCTGAACTGCATCGGTAATACGATTTCGAAGTTCGGCTACATCACTAATTCTTCTACCAGTGTACACCTTAGACTTAATGAAACCCCAGGCGAAAAAATTTAATGGTGTTAAATCGGGTGAACGTGCTGCCATGGTTGTGTTCCTCCACGACCAATCCAGCGACCGGGGAAGCGTCTGTCAAGATAATCACGTACAATTATTGCATAATGGCACGGTGCCCATCCTGCTGAAAAACTACTGTGTAAGAATGCCATCTGTAAGAAGTTGAGGTTCGAGAATTGTTCAAACATGTCAAGATAAATTTATAAATTACACAAAATTCGAAATAAACCAATTAACTTTTTTTAAATACACAACATTTGCCAGAAGTACATATCTTTATGCCAGCATAGCATTTTTTAAAAAAACATCTAATGTCACCGAAATAGATAGTGACTTTTGAGACACCCTGTACAGTAGCACACATTACACTTGCATTATAAATTTATAGCTCACTATTTACAGGAGCACAAAATTATTTACACAACCAAAAAATAAACATTATAAAAGGAACATCATACCATATCTAGGGAAAATCAAACAAATAAAGCACAAAAAAAGTCATTAAGTTGTTGAGGTTCATTTAAAGTTCATTTTACTTCCACCTAATGCTGTGACCTACACCTTTCAGAAATTCCTCCAAGGTCTTCCTCTCATTCACATAGTCCAGACATAGGAGGTTCTTCAAACGCTGTTGATGCTCCTTTGTGGCACGTTCCTAAACCTAACCTAACCATTCAGGTAGACAAAACAGTGATCAACTAGAGTGAATCAACATAGACAAAGATTATAATATTTGTTTAGGATTACTTCATAGCACACGAACAATAATATAAAAAATGGAGGCTTTTGTCCTACTTTGCACTTTAACTGAGGGTTTTTTGTCCTAGGGGGCTTTTGTCGGGACTCCCAAAAACTAGGCCTACTATGAAAATCTTTCCTCTTGGAAGGGTATTTATTACTATAGGTTAGTCTAAAACATAGGTTTCCAATAGGGTTGCCAGATTTTTCAAATGCCTATGCGGAACAAAATTTAGATCACCTTAAGATCAGGGCCCCCAGCTTTCTTTAGTTAGCTTTATAAGGCTAACTAACGAAAATATCACGACCTTGCCTAACCAATCGTCAAGGGCGTACGGACTACAGTTGACCTAACGATTGGTTAGGTCGTAATATTTCGTTAGTTAGCCTTCTAAGACTAACTAAAGAAGGCTGGGGGCCTGATCTTCAGGTGATCCCAAAATTTTTTCTGAAGTTTTTTAAGACCAAATTTTTTTTCAAATTGAAACTATATTTCTTGAACGGTTACAACAAACAAAATTAGAAAAATTTTATTAAAATAATATTTAACAATTAAACATCGTGCATAATATTGAAATTATTATACATAATACTGAAATATCGTAAATATTGAAATTATCATAGCATATTAAATATTGTAGTATAAATCGCTTTACTAATTATATTACGACATATGTCAATATTTTTCTGAACTTTTAATCTTCTTCAAAATTTAGCTCCATCTTCTGACTTCAAGTATAACTGAAATTCCTTGCAAGTCATGATTGTAAATAATTAATTCAAAAAATATTCTAAATCTTATAAATAAAATTGTGTGTGGTGTGTGTGTGTGTGTGTGTGTGTGTTTTCCTCTTTCACGCAAAAACTTTCACTGTAAATGCAGCAATTTAACCTGAACGATTTCTTATAAAAAGTAGACATACTTAAGATTTATTTGAATTTCACAATCTCAAGTTGTATGGTCAAGCAATCGCAGGATTCACATAATTCAAAGCTTACGATATAACTACAGCCGAAAAACTGCCAACTCATGGCAAACACAATTTTATAAGCGTTATGTAATTTCTAGGATGTTCTAGAACATTCAACATTTACTCTACAGAATTCTACAGGATCCTACATAGTTCTAGAAAATTATAAATCAATTCATCCGAAAAAATTTGCTTAAAAAATATTTTTTGCAAAACATTTGAATACAAAGGGATTTTTTAATCAAATACTGTACAAGGAATTTTTTGATCAAATCCTAGTTTCCAACCGGTGGGCCATGGTGGCTTTTCTAGTGGGCCACAAGGCCCGCCACAACTAGTGTTTGTAATGCTTCAAAATAAGTCAGATATATTACAAAAAATATCCTATATATATATATGCCACAACATTTAGACCATCAAACTGGGCCACCAGAGTAAAAAGGTTGGGAGCAAGTGTAGTTACGTCCCTGTGGTGCTAGTGTAATTTACATTCTCTACATTATTCTAGTGTACTTTGTGTACCCCCAACTTCGTCCGCGCATACCTAATCAAATAAATGTTAAAACTAACGAAAATATTACAACTCAACCTAACCAATCGTCAATATATATATATAAATAATATATATATATATATATATTATATATATATATTGACGATTGGTTAGTTAAGTCGTAATATTTTCGTTAGTTTTAACGTTTATTTGATGGATTCATTTAAAAAATGTCTCCTAAAGATCCTCGTGTAGTTTACGTTCCCCAACTTTGACCTAGTGTAGTTTGTGTTTTTTGGCATCAGGGGGGCTAAACTCACTTGCTCCAAAGGTTGGGAACGACTGGTCTAAAATATATTTGTAATTTAGTTTGGATCACCTGAAGATCAGGGTCCCCAGCCTTCGTTAGTTAGCCTTATGAGGCTAACTAACGAAAATATCACGACTTAACCTAACAATCGTCAAGGGCGTACAGTTGACCTAATGATTGGCTAGGTAAGTCGTGATATTTTCGTTAGTAGCCTTAAGGCTAACTAACGAAGGCTGGGGCCCTGATCTTCAGGTGATCCTTAGTTTTATATTTCGGATCACCTGAAGATCAGGGCCCCCAGCCTTCTCTAGTTAGCCTTATAAGGCTAACTAACGAAAAAATCACGACCTAACCTAAACAATCGTTAGGTCAACTGTACGCCTTGACGATGGTTAGGTTAGGTCGTGATTTTTCATGTTAGAGCTGAGGCCTGATCTTCAGGTGATCCATTATTTTATAGTTATTATTACGATGGTTAATTATATTAGTTAATTAGGCTATAATAAATGTGACCAGGTTGTATAGAAAAGCTATTTTTCGCAAACTTTCGGCTGGTCTGGCAGACAAATTTTCCAGGTGCTACAAGCAAAGTTAACTAGGTCTAGGCCTAGATCCTAAGTAAGTTTCCTTCCTCAGTAGCTCCTTCATCTCTTAAGACAATAAAGAAAAGAACAGTATGCCTATAACTATATAATAATTAAAAAAAATTAGACCTAGTAAGGAAAAGAAAAATAGGGGAAAAAACTTAAATTTCGAAGTATGGCCCAAGCCTAAATAGCTAGCAATAATTGGGCCTACAAACCATGTGATTAATAGTCTGAAGGAATGAAAAGATTGAAAAAGTGATCTTTCAATTTGACGGCCGGTAATATGTTTTAACATTACTTGTTTTTATTGTCCAGTTTTAATCGAGGATTTCAAAAAAACATTCATGTTTAGAGAAACAAATAGTGAGGCAGTTCAATTTAACAAATTTAAAATATATATTTTAAACCTATGGGATCTTTTTGGTTTGACGGCCGGCGGAAAAAAAACGATCATGGCTACGGGACCGTCAAATTCTAGACTCTACCAATGGTTAGGTTAACTGAATGCCCAGTTAGGTTAACAGAATGCCGTTAGGTCAACTGTACGCCCTTGACGATTGGTTAGGTTAGGTGTGATATTTTCGTTAGTTAGCCTTATAAAGCTAACTAAAGAAGGTTGGGGGCCTGATCTTCAGGTGATCTAAAATTTTCATGATGAAGAATATCCTCAGGGTGGATTGGGCGGCATGGTCCCGTGACTCCATCGTTGACCACCCAAGTCTTCAGACCTAAATGCAATTGATTTTTCTTGTGGGGTTACTAAAAAATCTTGTTTACGCGAGAGAAGTTAATAACATAGATGAATTGTGCAAAGGTTCAAGATTGTTCAGAAAACAATACGCAACCACGTACGTGTTTTCGAACGTATGCAGCAAAATTTCAACAAACGCGTTGAAGCATGTACTCTGATGCAGGGAAACCATTTGAGCACTTGTTATAAATAAACTTGATAAAACTTTAATGACTCCTTTTAAATGTACCGTCCCGGCAAAAAAGCATGTATCTCGGAAACGAAGCGATTGTGGATTTATCTTCATAGGAACTTTTGTCACCTTGAGTCCTGAATATGTATACTATATAATTATGAAACATAATTTGAAACATTCTGCGTAGTGTCCTTTTAGTTCCCGAAACAGTTAATGGTTGAGAGAATTTCCTTGGAGAGAGAGTTTTGGAAACGATTCGTTAATGGTGTTTCAGTTACCAAACTGTCCGCAGTGGAGGCAGTTTCGTGAACTATCGGATGGTTTCCGTTTTTGTTTCCTTAAAATCGCCTATAGTGTAAATTGGGTATTACGTCATATGACCTTACATGTTATGAAGGCGTTTAAACAAACTTAAACATTATTACTATTATTTTATATTGCCTACCTCACAATGTTCAAAGAGAGGTAAAAAAACCAAGCCGACGAAAATATATATTAAAGAGTACAGCAATGATAACAATATGTGGGGAACCAATCTGTTCTTACACTTAAACTGTAATCAGTTATAAGTTCAATTTAGTTGAAGAGCCTCTATACCGACCTTCATACACCTCAAATTACGGGTGGGCTTTACTTGGCATCTCGTTTGTGGCCACGTTTCTGTAACGACTGAACGAACAAAAACCGCATTTCGGTAAATTATTAACACTTAACCCGATAAAGTCTTTCTTGCAGCAGTGCAATCTTGCTTCCCTTCCCAACCTTTAATCTCATCCACACCAACGATAAAGAAAGTATTAAAAAGAGAACAGGTAAAAACGAAAATACTTAAAATAGTTAAGTTTCGCCGTTCAAGGTCTTCTAACACTCCCTGACGAGAAAATAAAATGAAAAGTAATAAAAGGCGTCAAAATCCACGTGTGGAATATCCAAAGGATAATTGCTACCCCCCTTCCTAATTTTTATTTTATTTTCTATTTTACTTTTTGAGAGCCGTGATTATATAATCAGGTTTGCGTTTGAAACCATGAAGTTCCGGTAATTAAAGGAGAGTGTGACTGGGGGGAAGATGGAGTAGGGGGACTGAGTTGAGCGCTTGTTTTCAAAGGAATAGTGTTCAAGTCAGGAACAAGGATGGAAATATGTCGATATATGGAAATCAAATACGATATACCTACAAGGTGATCTAAAAAGGTGTTCCCAAAAGTAAGTTTTAATACACTACATCATTTGTGTGTGTGTAGATATTTTGGGAGTCATTGCGAGAGCCGCTAAAATGTTGGGTAATTTATGATTGTATAATAAGAGAGCACAGTACCCACCCGAGTGAAGTATATCTAGAGATGGTGATATGATTGAGATGGCACGAATTCATTCTCATTTTCCTTGTAAAAATGAAGCTACACGGAAGGGCAGTTCATTACAGGAAGGCAGAGTCGTACAAGCGACTACATTTACTTCTGCTATGCATACATACATACATACATACATATGTAAGAGACCATGAACGTGAAAAGCCTCAAACAACATCACTAAAAAAAAAGGCAAATGATTATCTAGTGGATGCTGGCATAGGACCCGAACAGCTTGAAGACATTGCAAATAAACCTCTCATGGAAAAGATAAGCACCATCAAAAGAAGGTATAACAAGAAAAGATCATAAGAAAAGGAGAAGAACTGGGAAGAGCACAAGTTCAGCAAAGTATACAAAGAGGACGTGCTGAACAGAGCATACATAGAGAGGGATAAAACCGTGGAGTTCCTGGTAAGAGGGGCACTGAGACCAGAAGATGAACGGCTGGTGATGGCAGCGCAAGACCAGGCACTACAGACAAACTGGTTCAAAAGCAATATTGAGGGCAGAAATGAAAGTGAGATGTGCAGATTGTGCTCAAAGAGCCCAGAGACTGTGAGTCACATACTATCGGGGTGTGAAATACTCCTGCACAGAGGAAACTACACAGACAGACACAATGCAGTCTGCAAGCTAATCCACTTCAAGCTGTGTAAGAAATATGAAATAAGGCTAGAAAGAGAAAAACACTGGGAACATATTCCACAAGGAATAGAAGACAATGACAAAGTGCTGCTCCTATATGATCACGAGATACCAACTGACGTCAGGGTATCAGGATGCAGACCAGACATAGTTGTGAGAGAGAAGGAGGGAAACAAGTGCCTCTTGGTGGAAGTAGGAGTCCCAACAGACTGGAATGTGGCGAACTATGAAAGGGAAAAGGTCTTAAAATACCAGAGACTCAAACACTAAATAAGGAGAATGTGGAATGTGGAACCTGAGATCATCCCAATAGTAGTGAGGGGGCAAGAGGGGCAGTAAAGAAATCCACAGCGGAGTTCCTGAAACAACTGCCCATAAGTGTGACATCTGGAGAAGTTGTAGGGGAGATATTGCGATACAGAACCTCTATCTTACGCCTAGTACTAGGCTGTACCTAAAAATTTCTTAAGGTTAAGGTTTAACCCCGGAAGTAAAAACCTCTCCATCTGGAGTAGAAGGGAAAAAACAAAAATAGAAAAAAGACATACATACATACATACATACATACATACATATATATATACACACACACACATATATATATATATGGCATACGATGCATCATTTTGTGAAAGCGTTACGTGTTCCCTCGAGTGTTGAAATATACGTCAGGTTGTACTAAGAAGTGGTAGCGCTCTCGCCTTCTACGCAAAAGGTACTGGGTTCGAATCCCAGTACAGATAATTTTGCACATATATAAATATGATGCACACCCACAACGATAAATATATTTAAAAATATACCTCATCATGAAAGGCCATGGAGTTGATTTTAATTTTTCCTTGTGGATGTTCATCATTTATTAATTTCATGTGTTTAATTACGAAATTCATCCCATATATATATATATATATATATATATATATATATATATATATATATATATATATATATATATATATATATATACTGTAGGTACAAATTTGTAAGGAAAACCCTTATTTAAACATTATTCTGGTTTACAAATTACAAATTTCCGACTTATCTTTGCTTTTATCCGTTCAATGATTAATTATCAGCCATTATTTATATTGCGCGAGAAATATACCAAGTTCCTTCCGAGAGTTAGCTTGTCAAAACTTACCTGATCTCGGAGCTCTTCATCAAGTGTATATGGGCATAAATAGGAAGTGCCATTTGGGCAAAAATTATGAACGAAAACAGAAAATATGAAAAATTGTAGCAGTTGATATTATAACCGAAATAATGGAGATTTTCTCCGTCATTTCTCAAACAGTGGCCTAGCGTTACGACTGTCACCCGGCATATATTTTTCTTCAATAATAATGAAAGCAATATAATGTTCCACAAACCGGTTTAAATCCGGTACTGTATTCCCGTTCAACGAAGCTCGAAACGTTAAGAATTCAAGTCAATAATTAAAGTAAAAAAGTGTTAGTTGTAAAGCACTCACGTATGATCTTAATCGTGATCGCAATCAGAGGACTGAACTAAACAAAAATAATGTTTGGCGAATACACAACGATGTATAAGTGAATTAAATCACCCAAATTATTTTCAAAATAGTTACTTCATATCTATTAGTACGATATGAAGTACTATTAATACTATGAAGTACTTTATTTACTCGGTGTAAACATGAACACGTGATATTATTTAGGGGAGACGCGTGTATAATAAATGTAAGAGTACAATAGGCCTAAGCGAATTCAGTGACACGAAGCGCCGGACATCGAGAGCATAATTTCTGTCGCTAATTAATTAATATATCGAGGGAAGTACAGTATGTCAAGGTCTAAAAGCGATTTAGTTCGTAATCATTTTTCAATGAAAAATAATAACGATGAAACAAACCAATAAATGTAATAATAAAAACAAAGCTTACCAAAAATTAAAAAATAAATACATTTTTAAACTAGTTTATTTAGAAGCAAGATAAACTTACCAAAACTTCATTGAGAAGTTCCAAGACTGAGAAGGTATTTTCAAAACAACGAGAGAATATAGTTAAAAGAAACTTGGCAAACGATAGTTAAAACAGTGAAGTCGCTATTAAGTGGAAATACGCATCAATCAGTACTTTTAAACCATTGGAGTGGCAGCAGTCGAAAACAGCCTAATTAAGAGAATCCTTAGCACTTATTCGGGTTACTTCTAATAACAAGATCCACAAAGTGTAATAAACTGCTTTATACATTCACGCATTATATAATTTTTATATCAAAGCTATATCACGATTTGTATAAATATAAATAAGTATTCACCAACCTTTCAGGGGATGTTTAAAACTAGAACATTATATACTTTAGTGATAACAACGGAGCCAGTAAGAAGATAAGTCTTAACTCTTAATGAGCGAAGATCGCACACCTAACATTATCACATCGTGTTAAATATCTAGACAATCTGAGCTACTGACAGGTTATAAACCTAATTTGTTTCAGAAAATAAAAACGCCACTCAAAGATTTCGCGCGATGGTGACCAGTTAGAAAAAAAGTTTCTCATGAATCAGTAAAGTGAAGAGGGAAGAAAGATCGGAACGTACATCCTCCCTCACCAACACCTTCAGTTCGACTAACTGTTTTCCTTATGTGGCCTCGTTTTATAAGAGTTAACGACTCTCTGCTATCTCAGTGCCATAAATTTGTAACTGCGATTCGGTTTAATGGGGCAGTGGAGAGTCACATACTAAAAGTTCTAATTATTTGAACATCTTGCACTACACACACACACACAATATATATATATATATATATATATATATATATATGTGTGTGTGTGTGTGTGTGTGTGCGCACAAAGATTAAATTACTATATTCCTGTGACGCAATGCATCACACCATTGTTATTTTGAGGAGAGCACAAACACAAATATATATATATATATATATATATATATATATATATATTATATATATATACCGGGTGAACCAAAAGTAGGTGGACAGTAAATGATAACGTTTATTTTGAGAATACATATACAATTATATTTAATTTTTTTGTATACTATATAATACAAAATAAAAAAAAAAATTAACTTATACCAATACAATACAAAAGCACTGAAAATTTGATCAACGCAGGTGCTCAAATTGCTGTCCATCACAATCTACACAGCTTTGAAGTCTACCTTTCACACTTCGACAAACATTTTTGCACAAGTTTCTTTGTGCATTAATTTCTTGAAATGCATCTCTGATGTAATTTTTCAAATCACCAACACTTCGTGGTTTTCGACTATAAACTTTGTCCTTCAGTACTCCCCAAAAGAAAAAATACATTGGGGACTGCTCTTGAATAATGTGGAGGGGCCCCATCTTGTTGGAAATAGAGGTCATGTGAATTAGGCTGTTGTTGTAAGTGTGGAACAACTTCATTCATTAGAATTTCGAGATACTTATCACCTGTGACTGTGCCATCAACAAAAATTGGTCCTAAAATACCAGAACTTGAAATACCACCCCAAACAGTGACACCAGGCTGGTTTAGTTGCTGCTCTAATGTTAAATGCATGTTCTCACTATACCAGTAAACACAATTATGTCGGTTAACATGACCTGATAATTTGAAAGAAGCCTCATCGGTCCACACAATGTTATCTAAAATTATTGGATTTCCTTCAATTTCGTTCAGTATGATCTCACTAAATTGCAGCCACCTGTCTGGGTCATCCTCCAATAAGCCATGAATTAGCCGTGGACGATAAGCTTTCAACCCAATAGATTTCAGAATTCGTATAATAGAGGTTTTGTGAAATGTCCAGTTCTGCTGAGGCTCTTCTGGTGGACTTTTGGGACTGTGAACAAATGCTTCGGCAACAAGTTGCTTATTGTCCTCTGTGCAAACTGTTTTGGGTCGACCAGTTCTTGGGGCATTAAGAATTGAGCCAGTGGCATCAAATTTGTCACGAATGCGGTAAATGGTTTGTCTCTTTGGGGCTTGAGTACCAAATGTTTCAACCCATTTTGTTCTAACAGTTCAGTATTTTGAGATTTCCAATCTTTTAACACCCATTTTCTGGCATCAGTATTTAGATTATTTGCCATTATGGTTCTCTGAACTATCTGAAAAGAAAAAAGATTAAATTTAAATAAATTTAGTTATAATATTTAATATAATATAACACAAACACCATAGTTATAATGAACACCATAGTTATAATATAATATAACACAAACCCTATTCAACCTACTGTCCACCTACTTTTGGTTCACCCGTTATATATATATATATATATATATATATATATATATATAATATATATATATATATATATATATATATATATACAGTATATAATGCTTTGGACACATGTAATGGCTTAAGTACAAGTGTTAGGAAAAGCTTCCGTATTACATAAAGCACCTCTCTCTACCCATACTGATATAATATACTCGTATATAAATATACAGTACATAAGTTATTGAAAGGTTGCAAAGAAAGCGTACTTAATAATAAAGAAGAATACTAGAGAGATAAAGTACATTCTTCAATTCTCAATTGATACAAACGTTTCAGAAAACACATATTCCATTATCAAGGCTAAATCAATAAAACACAATGGGTTAGGATAACCAAGTTAAAATACTTATAATTCATATTACTAAAAGACTACCAGAACAGACAAAAAATATACTTAGAAAGTTAAAACAGAATAGAGAGTACGTTAATTGAAACATATCAGTTCAATCCAAGATTCATCGGTGCTGCGATTGGATTTAAGTCTGTAGATAAATAATGATTCCATGATTTTAAGTTTAAAATCAGAGTTGCTACCGGCGAGAACACTAAAATTTGATTGACATCGGCTGATTGTTATTGTATGCGTGATTACGTATGTGAGAGTTAGTTGATTTTCTGAAAGGTTGATTTGTACGAAATGACCATCCAAGGTGTTCGAAAATACGGGATTTGAAGTGTTTTTAGTTTTATCTCGAGGGTCGACAAAAGTGACTGGACAGTGGACACCTTCGATTTTTCCATAGCTTTTGATCTATAATAAAAGTCAACAAGTAATAACAGATTTGTTAAATGAATATATGTAGAATGGTGTTGCTTTCCTCGTTCCATTATGTAAAGCTGACGTACGTTCTGGCATTCCATTGATGAGCTTTGTCATTTGTTCTTGAAGACAGTCGTGGTGGTGTCTATTTACTTTTGTCCACCCTCTGTACGACCCCGTACAGTGGTCACACTTATATTGATAAACTATGGAAGATCTAAGGAGTGTGGGGACAACATCTTTATATTTCAATATTTAAATAAATGAAAACTGATCTGGTCCAGAAGCGAGAATAACTCCGATACATAGTTGAGGATAGAATTCTTTAAGTAATTTCGGAAGTTTGTTCCTTGTATTGAAACTTAAAGTTCCCCTGTAAGGCAAAGTAAGGTATAAGATATCCTTCGAGACCGTGATTATCACTGGTTGCGGGGTTAATTAAACTGTTTAAAGCCCTACCAACTGTAGCTTCTACCAGTCTCTCGGGGGAAACCATTGTTAGTAAAAAGCTGTTGTATAAATTCTAATTATCATGAAGCTTAAAGAAGTCTGAGCGGATGTTGAAGGCTCTATAAGTCAACGTTAAGATTAAATTTTGTTGGAAATTTAAGTGGATAAAAAGGAAGGAATTAGTGGTAAGGCCAGTGAAAGTCGGTTTGTGATAAACCCAATTTCAAAGGAGGACTGAGTTTTCGTTATTTCAATGTCCAAAAGAGACAAGGAATTGTCAGGTTCAATTTCAGAAGTAAATTCAATAGTGGGGTCCTTAGAGTTGAGATAGTCGAGGAATAAAGAGACATGGTCCGGGTATTTAAACCTTTTTTATTAATATAACTTAGTTCATGGTTTCAGTATTAGCTAAAGGAACTGTTAAAGTCCTCAGCTGAGAATGTTATATTTATATTTAACAACAAATACTATAAGCAATCTGAAAGTGTTTAAATGGGCTTGCCCCTTGATCCCACCTTCGCTAATGCATTTCTTCATCATGAGAATGGGTGACGAAACGATTATCCTGTTTTTTACAGATTAGTGGTGGACCGGATGTCAGTTTTTCAACATCTGCGAATGCGGATGCGGATCTTTAATTTCAATATCTGCGGATGCGGATATTTAGTTAATCTATCAATATAATATAGAATTATGAATATATGACATAATTTTTAAAATTTTGTGATATTACTATTATGGCAGGCAATGCATAAGAACTAAAATTAATATTAATGTTTTCATTATGATAAAAATAATAACTTTTTCAAGAGTTTCAGCCACAGAAAATTGAATGAAAAAAGTTTCATTCAATTTTCTGTTACCAGGTATTTATTTTTGAGGTTTATATATTTGTTTGTTCATTAATAATTATTAATACTTTACATGAAATGTGCATGACTGGGCATTATAAGCTACTTTATAAGCTAATTTAATTGTAAATTGCATAATTTATTAGAGGTAATATCCGCATAACATCCGGATGTTGAAAAACTGACATCCGGTCCACCACTAATATATATATATATATGAGTCAGAAGAGAGTTTCACTGCTTTATACAAAGGAACGTATGGTAATAATTCCACAACTGCCTATAAAATAATAATAAAATGTTTTACAATTTAAAATAAAATAAATTATAGCTTTAAAGTTAAAATATTCCATTCTTTGTCATGGTAACAGCTGTGTTTATGGTTTGCTTAATTTTGCAGGCAACCCCATTGCATTCAACGAACCACATCCCACAAATTTTTAGGGTTAGATTAAGTTAGCTTAGGTAATGTTATGTTGGCTTAAATTAGGTTAAGTTAGGTTAGCTTATGTTAGGTTAGGCTAGGCTTGTTGGGATTGTAAAATTTTGAATTTTTATAAGTATTAATAAATAAACGTAAGGTACAAAATTAGTAAAATTTCAGAAAAGTAAAAAATATTTTGGCCATGTTGACTCGTGACATCAGTCGATCTAACTATCACGCATCTTGCGCGGGATTACGGGGGCCTCACTTCCACTGAAGGGGCGTCACGCGATTGCGCAGTACCTCGCCACGTAACACTCGGTGCTATAGTACACCCGCGCAGCACCATCTTATGTCATGTGATGCTTGTGCAATGCGTTCCTTGATTTCTATTGATGTCACGTTTCCTTTGAAGGTGCCAGGCATTTCTACCACTCGTGCTCCAGTAAACCTGAAATGTCATGTATTTTGTTAGGCGCAAGAACACGTGATATAGATGTCATGCGCGAAATCATTGCCTCCCAAAGTTATTAATTTAATTAAACAGAATAATAATTAAAAATATAGGACCATTCAGATAGTTAAGTAACGCAAAACGGTTAATTATAAATTTTAGTATAGAGAGTTTAAAATGGTCTTCTAAGTTATAGGTAAAGAAAATCTGGTTGGATACGTCATACTCATAACATAACAACTGCAGACGATTATTCTGGAAGGCAAAAGCAAAGCGCGGGCAGAGAGAAGAGGACTGAAACGATTCTAGGCAATTCGATTCTCGTAATTCAGACTTCAATTCATTTCATTCAGAATTCAAATCATTTCATTCAGACTTCAATTCATTTCATTCAGAATTCAATTCATTTCATTATTGCAGTCAGATATTTGGCGGTGAGTCAAGGGGTTATCTTTTAATTAGGAAATTAGTTTTTTAAAATCAATTTAATTTCTCTTTGGTCATTTCTTATGTTATATAATGTAACTCAAAGTTTTAGTTTAATATGTGAACTTAAGAGTAAAATTTAAAACTATTCCGAGTGTTCTTCGCTCTATGTTTCATCAGTGACTTATTTATTTGCATATATTTGTATTTTCTTAAATATGATCTTCGTTTCAATCGCTAATGATTCTAGGTTAGGTAGGTTAGGGTTCCTCATATAATTTTCAGCGAGAGCATTTCCGACAAAAAATATATTGATATTAGAAAAGAACACTGAAAATTATATGAGGAAACTTAACCTAACCTAACCTAGAATCATTTGCGATTGAAACGAAGATCATATTTGAACAAAATACTCCAAATACATCAGAAAAACCTATTTTATGAAAAAAAAAAACATTCGCGGGCGTGTTTTTAATATTTCCCCTAAAATTAGTACGATTTATTTTTTTGATGGTGTTCGAACAGTTTAGGTCTTCTTCGTACAGGTCAGGTCACGCTGAGTTAGGTGAGTCAATATTGGTTCGACCATTTGTAGTTGGATGTATACAAACATATGTACATATTTAGTTTAGAAATGAATTGGTTTTGTACGGCAGATATTAGTTTTGTACGTAAACCAATTTTCTTCATACAGATTAACCTAACCTAACCTAATCTAACGTAGGTTAAGTTCAGGTTAGGATACATTAGGTTAGATTAGGTTGGGTTAAGTTTAGTTATTTTATTAGAATGTTTACAGAATGTCCTATCGTCGGAATGGGTATAGGTTCAACCACAATGTGTGGTTTTTAAATGCAAAATAATTATAATAATAATATTAATAATAATAATAATAATATTTCTCAAAAAATCGAGTTAAAAATTTAAGAAAATAAATTACTTCCGGTTTCAGTTGGGTATGAATTGCCCACTTAATGTTCATTCATAACATTTACATATTATAGCCATTACAATATTCTCTTAAAAATGTCGCGGGCGGCCGCACCTAACCGCGATCCCGACTTTGGGCATCAGTAGGCTTCCTTATACATAATTTATATCCAATTATCTCGCTTCTTCATCACCCATAAATTGAGATGTAAACGGAAAGTTCTTAAACCTTAATGTAAATAAGTAAATCAAGGAAGGAATTAGAAAGAAAATGATGTAAATTAAGAATACATAAATAAATTCGAAATTATTATTATTATTATTATTATTATTATATATACAATTAATATATATAATTTCTTATATCATACATGAATATCATCTTTAATGCCAAAGTATAACATTGTGAAATTATAATGGCCTGGTAATATGAAAAAATAACGCTAATTAATTTTTCTGATCATAACACAGGGTTCTTAAGTCTAAAAAATAAAAATCAGAACCTCAACTCCAAAAAAATAAGAATTCCGTCCCAAAAATAAGAATATCCATAATATATCGTTAACATTTTATTCTGATAGACATATGAAATTAAAAATTGAAAAATTAAGAAATAAGAACAAATAAAAATAAATAAAATTTGAGGCTAAAAAAAAAATAGAACAAATCTTAGAAATAAGGACACTTGAGAACCCTTTCATAACATAACCGATATATAAACAAGATTAGAAACCAGATGACTTAAAACTCATCATAGAGAGACAGAAGGAATATTTAAAGGATTAAATAGAAATTCAAAGGAAGAAGATTAGGTAAATATAAATTCAGAATAAAGGAAGTAGATTGGGAATTGCTACTTCACGTGAAAACCTCAGAAGAAATACTATTTATACTATACCAGGAAACGAAACTAAATCTACATTGCGAAAACATATTCCCAAAGGCCAAAAAAAAAGTAGCAAACTCAAAAAAGAAATAAAAAAAAACCAGAACGTTATTTAGAAAACGAAAACAAAGGTAAAAAATCCACAGATGCAGAACGGAAGCAAAGAGACTCTGAAAAAAAAATATGCGAAATAGAAACAGATCTGAAAAAAAGAGAAACTCTGCGAAACAAAAACGGATCTAAAACAAACATTCATTCGCAAGAGGAACGAAGAGGAAAACAAGGTAGCTGTAAACAAAAAATAACCTGAAATATTTTTATATCTCTGCGAAAAGGAAAATGAAATGTAAGGAAAATGTTGGTCCGTTAAAAGATGAAATAAACGAATACACAAATGAGTCAGAAAAAATGAACGAACTACTTAAGGAATAATTTAACTTTGCGTTCAGTACTCCTCAGCCTGAGATAAAACAGAAAATCCGGATGAATTCTTTGACATCGATAGAAATCAATCAAAGACACGACGGGGTATACGGACACGAATGTATTAAGTGATTTTGAATTCTTGGAAGGGGAAAATACTCCCGAGACACAATTAAAGCTCTATCACAAATACGAGAAAATTCAGGACCACGGCCAGATACATAGAGTGTCAGGTTTCTGAAACAATACAAAAAAGAGTGTAGTGAAGGTAATATACTTAGTACGTAGAAAATCACTCGACATAGGGAAAATCCCACTCTCATTAAAGAATGCGAACATTGCTCCCTTGTTCAAAAGAGTTAACAGAGCAAAACCTAAGAACTATCGGCACTCACCTCCCATCTTATAAAGTTCTCTGTAAAGGAAATTACAGATAAAATTGGGTAATATCTAAAAGAATTTATTCAGTCCGAACCAACATACAGATTCAGGGCTGGAAGATCATGACTATCACAGTTATTAGATCACCAGAAGAAAATACAAGAAACATTGTGTCGAGGTCAAAATATAGATGTAATATACATTGATTTTTCGAAATCCTTCGATAAATGTGTTTATGGGGTTATAATATACAAACTTAAGAAAACAAGAATTAGTGGAAAGTTGAGATATGGATACTTAATTTTCCAACTCAAAAAACACCAAAAATGTTAATAAATGGAGTTCAGTTTAAATTTTAGAAGTCGCGAGTTGTCCCACAAGGTACAGCATTAACTCCTTTGCTGTTCATAATGATGACTGCAAACATAGATGCAGATATGAAATACAGTGTCATGATGACACAAAGATATGCAAGAAAATATCAAATGAAGGTGATATAAAAATATTACAAAACGACATTGGAACACTATTCGGGTGGGCGGAAGACAACAACAGTACCAAGTTCAAAGAAAATAAATTCCAACTCGTAAGATGGGGTAATAAAGATCCGCAGGATAAACGGTGTCAACAGTGCAAAACAAACAGATAACACCAGCGCAGAAAACACAGAAACCAATACGAATATATGCGCATATTCACGATTTGCGAGGGTGCCCTCTCAGGGTATTGGTTTCTGCCCTATGTGGGAGAATTTCGATTTGTGATTGAGTGAGGTCCGTAGCATAATGGTAGAGCGTCCGACCGGCAATTGGAAGGCCCTGGGTTCGATTCCGGGCGGTTCGCCTCATTTTTCATTATTCGTTATCTCTCCTCCTCGTGTGCAGAAACGTTCCTTAACACTTATGTCGTTTCTATTCATTTATATACTGCGCGGTCATTGCAGTTATATGCGCATATTCACGATTTGCGAGGGTGCCCTCTCAGGGTATTGGTTTCTGCCCTATGTGGGAGAATTTCGATTTGTGATTGAGTGAGGTCCGTAGCATAATGGTAGAGCGTCCGACCGGCAATTGGAAGGCCCTGGGTTCGATTCCCGGGCGGTTCGCCTCATTTTTCATTATTCGTTATCTCTCCTCCTCGTGTGCAGAAACGTTCCTTAACACTTATGTCGTTTCTATTCATTTATATACTGCGCGGTCATTGCAGTTATATGCGTAATAAAGATGTATGTAGATATATAATGAAGATTTGCAGAATACCAAAATGAGACAAGCAGCTATAACACGAAACTACCGGAAATCATGAAGAGGTTGTTACAACGAGTAAGGAATCAAACCACCACCAAAAGCACTACTACTGGCAACATTGACAACAGTGCTTTATCTCTCATAAATACCGACATAAATAAAAATTTTGCAATAAGAGAGACGAAGAAAAGGGAAATATTGTGATGCCGACAAAAACCAGTACGAAAAGACGAATAACATACAGAAACTAATAACTGAACCCATCAAAGCAATATCTTTATTACCACGACTGTTATAAATAAAATGCTTAAATAAGTTTAACAACAGAGGTATATTGCGTAGTTCAGAAATGTGGTTGCAGAGGAACATTCTTCATTATCTTATTAGTATTCCAGGATATAAAGTATACCGCCAAGCTAAACAGGACGGACGAGGCAGAATTCGCGTTTAAGTAAGTATGACCTTTTAACATCTGTCACTGATCTAAGAATAGAAGAATGCGAAGGTGTTGAAGGCTTATGAATTTAAATATGAAAATTATTTTTCAACTAATAAAATTTGTCATTTTCATTTTCATGGATGACCACCAATCTAACGAATTAACAAAGCTGAAGAAAATTATACTTAATAATGGACTACATCAGTTCGTAAATACACCAACGCGAATCACTGATAACTCAAGTACCTTAACTGATATAGTGATAACAAATTAAAAGAGACTGTAATAGAATGTACTCCATTACCGTGTCATTTCACTAATCATAATTTAATATTGTTTTGTATGAACATTTTACAGAATACTGAGGACGGACAATGTCAACAACCATTTGAAATATTTACGTCGACCTTACTTACCTTCTGTGATGTTTTAAATGACTCTACTTCTTATGTAAACAAAGAACTTAAAAAAATACCTCTTGCACCACGGCTTACGGAAGGCCTAAAAGAGAAAATTAAAGACGAATACATATTGCTAAAAGAACAAAAGAAAAAGATTCCTCTCGAGGGAGAGAGAGAGAGAGAGAGAGAGAGAGAGAGAGAGAGAGAGAGAGAGACACGAATGGAGAAACGAGTAAACAAAGAAGTCATACGTGCTCAGTCTCAGTATTACACAAATAAACTAATCATTTGTAAAGAAAGCATCAAAGACACCTGGAAATTATACATAGGAAGATGGTAAATAAGTTCCACTTTAATATTTATGACATCTCAGAAACTGCTGAAAGCTTCAACAACTTTTTCTCGTCGGTTGGAAAGAGAACATTTGAAAAGGTCCAAGGAAGAACTGTAACAGTAAAAGAAAATTGTCTGGCTGAAAACAAAAGTCACGCTTCTGAAGAAAGATTCCTCCCATCAGAATTTATCACACTTGCAGAATTTCGACCCATAATTAGAATGTTAATGAACATTAACTCAGTGTGAATCGATAAAGTATCTCTACATTACATAAAAGACTCTCTAAGAATATCTTGTGTTTATCTTAACGATTGTCAGTACTTTGATAATTATCGGTGTAACTATTTCCAAAATAGTGAAAAAGAAAAAGATCCAACAAACTTCAGATCTCTTACCAATTCTCTCTAGAATTTTAGAAAAAACTGTAGCAAGCCAGTTCATCGGTCATCTTGAATCAAATAACTTATTTTTACAATCTCAGCACGGGTGCAGAAAAGATCTGTGGACTGAGTCAGTACTCTTAACAATAGCTGAGGAAATCTATGCAATAGTGGAGAACAATAAAATACTATTACTTTCTCTATACGTTATCATAAATTATTTGAAAATACTGAGTGCAGTTAATGTAGATAAATTTTGGTTCAAAGACTATATTACAGAAAGATGACAATCCGTCAGAATAAAAAAAATTATCTCCAACACTGCCTTGACGTTCCACAAGGTTCAATCTTGGGACCTGTCCTTCTTGTTTTTTGTCCTTCTTCTTATAAAAAAATTTACGTGTATATTACCAAGTTTACGAATGGCTGTATAATCGTCATGTAGATCGACGATGTTCAGTTTCTTCAGCGAGGCAAAATGAATGAAGTGGATGAAACGATAAGAACAAAGGCAAACTTATCTAAACTAAAATACCAAGAGGACGCTATGGGCTTCCAAATAAACCCATATAAAACACAGAACATATTCATAGAATGAAAATGATACATGAACAAAATAAATGAAGAACCTGAAATAAAATTTGATACTTGTTACATGATAAGTTTTAAATCAGTCAAAAATCTAGGTATCATCTTTGGTAAACACGCGTCTTTTGAAGAGCATATAAATACAATGTGTAGTAACGCGAAAGGTACTTTAATTTATTTACAAAAACTGAAACACAGTTTCAATGCAGAAACGAGAACATCGACTGTA